>WURT03070049.1:0-13480 GCA_009936505.3 Holothuria glaberrima
ACTTGAAGGTAAATGACTTGGGACTTGACTTGACTTGAAGGTAAATGACTTGGGACTTGACTTGACTTGAGAAAAAATGACTTGGTTACAACTCTGGTTTCTAGTCATCTGTCGCATGGATCCCCAGGGTTATGACAAGCACTTCCAATTTTTTTATTGCCTTCATTAATTTATCGTATTGGAGTTGTGAAGATAGTTCATATTCGTCATTGGGTCAATTGTCATTTTGGACTGAAACACCTTTTTCTGAAGATGAACAAAAAGTGCTGGCAGAGTATCACATAAAGTAACACAACACAACATGTATAAGTGTACAGGTTATTTTTACCAGGAATGCTGAGTTTTTTTGGAAAACCTGTATAACCTCCCAAAGTTGCCTGAGTTGTGCCTAAAATCTGCCTGACAAAGTTTTGCCTGAACCCCTGGGTGTGAGCAGGGCCGGTTTTAAGAATGTGGGGGCCCTGGGCACGAACCTTTGTGGGGGACCCGGACAGCCATTTAGATCTTTGAAAGAAGAACTGATATGGTTGAATGGGCTATACACGTAAACCTACCTCTTCAGCGGCTGGGCGCTTTTATACAAACCATAAATGTTCAAAAATTATAAGATAAAAGCCGGATGTATCATCGCAGTGGCGAATTCGCCTTTGCCTGAGAAGAGCAGGGGGGGGGGGGTTAGATTGTCAATAGTTACTGATACAGGGTAGTGGTCTGAAGGTGAATTTTTTATTTTTTTTTTCAGAAAAAACTAACAAAGCGCTATTTTGTGCATTTTAGCTGTTAAAGTTTATTACTTTGTATAACAGAACCGTAATGAAAGTAACAAAAATAACCGAAACTAAGCTGGATCTAGCCATAAGGCGTTTGGAGCCTTTTCATTTCAAAAAATGCCCGAATTTTCATACCTTGCTTAGGTATCATGTTGAGTAAAGTGATAAAAAACAAAGTGTGATGGCGAAGGGACTAAGATTTGTCGAAAAGTAATGGGGTGGGGTAGACTTTCTGACATAGGCATACGAGACACTTCCAATTTGGTGGGCAGAAAATTTTTTTCCCGAATCTCAAAAAATTGCCTGAATTCAAGGGTGTGGATCCATCTCCCAAGACGGGGTGTGGACTTTTCACCATTTGCGAATCGCCGTTCTGGGGGAGGGGGTATCCCCTCCCCTTTTTTCGAAAATTTTTGCTCACGTAAGGTGGGCTAGATGCAAAATGGTGCTACACTTAGTGCTAATTTTGAGTTGGAAATATTTCCAAGAATTTCTCCTTTTTTAGGAAGTCTTTTCATCTTGCTTAAGTGATTTTTTTTACTAAGTTCTTGGGGTAAATCAGGACCACACTGCGTGAAGTAAGTGAACAGTAAATTCTTAGATTACATATACCATTAGCATGTTTACTCATAGCCTTTCTTATGAAATTTGGATATTGAAGTGATTAGGACTGTTCATGTCAGAGCCTTTTCGAATAAGTTTGAAGTTCGGGTACATAAAATAGAACGTAGAACAACTACATGCGCCCGAAAATTTTTGCACAATTTCCGGGAATTCGATCAAAATTTCGGGAACTCAGCAGAAAATTCGGGCAATCTTTTCACTTTTTCTTCATCCTTGCGGGAATTTCACCTATTCTGTGCCCGAATTTTTGTCATTTTTTCGCCCGAATTTTCGACCTCAAATTTTTTTTTTGAGGGGGGCTGCCCCCGCCTCATACGCCTATGCTTTCGGACCAATTGGCATCAGAATTCAGGCGTGGATCTAGTAGGTTTTGGACAAAGAGGGAAACCTTTGTGACTTCGGTAAGTAATGGAGAACAGTACGAAAGCGGAGGGCCACCGATGGATGGCGCGAAGCGCTTAAGAAACTTATGAATGGAAACACCTCCTATATCACCAGATTTGGCACTTCCCAGGTACTATTTGCCCGAGTACAGAACGACATTACAGGCTTGTATATCACTGTTTTTTCCTCGGTAGGCTAAAAAGGGGTTTCTGTGTCCCCATGGTTACGTACCTAGCACTATGAACCCGTGCAGCAAACTGCACGAGCAGTGTGCGAAAATTTTCTGATTTGTTTGTCTATGAAAGACATTTGAGCTTCGTCGGGAAAGTTTATACCAATTAGGACTACAGTTTTACGATTAGAATAATTCATGAAAAATACAAATATTGAAGAATTTTTTTCATTATAAAAACAACGCGTCTGAAAACTGAGACCACGGCATTCTGAATATAGTCAAGGCATTTTGCCATCTTCAACGATGTCCAGTAGCGACAGTTTCGCGCCCACTCGAACCTCATGGTTGGAATTGCATGTGTTTTGTGAACACAATGTTATTGACTCTCAGGCAGTTCCGCCACACCCATTTTATTCTTTTCGGAGGGGGTGACTTGACAACATTTGGGGGCTCATGTGTAAGGGTATTTAGCTGAACGGCGTCTCCCGATTACCCTAAAAATATAATAACCTAGTTTGTAGGAGCCCCTTAGTGTGGGGGCCCTACTGGCCCATGCGCAAATCCGGCCCTGCTGGCACTTTTTCTCTATCTGAGACTATCTCTTTTATTTTTTCCCATCATGTTATATTTTCACTCCTCCAATCTGGGGGCCCCCTGAATTTGGGGGCCCTAGGCCCATCTAGCCCAATGGGAAACCTGGGCCTAGGTGTGAGGCAGGGGGACTGCACCCTTCCAGTTCCCCACTGCTACACCTATGACATCATGATAAATGACAAACTCTCCATAGCTGATAATGTAACATCTTGCTATATTGTTATACACATGTCTAACTGTACAGATTTTTCTTTTGATACAAACAGAAGTTGTTTCTCTGCAAAACATGACAACGGTACAAAAGATAGGAAAGTGAGAATCATAATGGAAAATGATTAGTGTATTGCACATGATTAATTATTCATTAGGATTGTACATTGCTTGTAGGTTTGATTTCTTCAGAATATGGAAAAATTTGTGCATCATTCAAACGAAAGCTCATTAAATAGTATGCATAGCCTCTACAGGATATGTGAGAAAGAAGTAAATACCAATCAATTTATATGGTAAGCTATAGCTGAAGGCCATATGTATTCCTCACTTTTATCCAAATACTACAAATGGTATAAATATAATTATCAAATTTTGTGAACTTACCAGAGAGGTACAAAGAGATGGAGAAATTAACAATCTTATCATGACTACTAGTTAATCAGATAAGAGCTTGGAACAATATTTATCCTATTCCTTCCCCCCCCCCCCCCCTTTCCTCCCCACCTGTCAACAACCCTCCTTAATCTGTTCTCCACCTGTTTCTCTAATTTTTTCAATAAGTCTCAGAGAAATTTCTCCTTCCAACCAACTTTATCAGCTCGTGCAACGTTTTTCATTCAAAGGGCAGTACAACTTTTAATGTTGATTTGCCAGTTCTACCTAAAGTTACCTCAATCTTATCCGTGTCCAAAAAGTCAAACAAAACCATCAAACCCTATTGAGTTGTGTGATCAAATGGGCACAACACAATGTCAGCACTGTGGTAATGGCTACAAGCTTCTCAAAGACTGTTTTATAATATTTGTAGATGACAAAGACTGAAGCCTTCCTTTTATAATTCCTTTTACAATTTTAATGAACAAGACAAACAACGTAATAAATTGTCCTCACCACAACTACTATCAATGGAAATAAAAGTGTTGTTGTTGCCACTCACTATTTATGCACTCCCTCTGAAAAGCACTTTCACTATTTTTGTAATAAACCTTAAAGAACGACACAGGGCACATTTATCAAGCTTCCTATAATGTTAGTTTCCCTGTGCTGTCAGCTTGACTTCTCAAAGTGAAACTACAGTACAAAACATTGCTTACATATGCATAAACTGATGAGGTTATTACGCTTGATCCCTCTTGGACTTAAAAAATTAGTTCTAGTTTCTTTCTTTTAGAGTAGAAGTTAACCACCCAATAATGATTAGTCTGCACTGTTTAAATCAACAAGCAAGATTTCACTACCAACAATGACCCAGTGAGAAATGAGAATGCAGTGATTAAAACACACAATCAGTGTTAGACTGATTACCAGTATTAAATATCAGCACCGGCAAATATTCCCCATTTTCATCCCTATCCGTATCTGTAAAATTGTTCCTAAAATACCAATGTTACCAAACCAATATATCTTGTTCCATACTGCATAAAATGTGTTATTTTAGTATGCTTTTAGTATGCTTGACAACAACTCCAAATATTTTACATTATGAAAATGACACAACACCTAATTAATGGCACTCCCTAATAGCCCATGGTTTATTTTCCATAAATGCTCATTTCTCATATATCTAGGCCCATAGCCAGACAAGGTTCTGGGGGGGGGAGGGCAAATGGGTTCCAAGGGGGCTAAAAATTTTTCAGGGAGGCCAAAATGTGCAAAAATGTATAAAGTCAATGGCAACTTGAAACATTCTAGGGGACAAAAAAATTTCAGGGTGTCTTTTCCCCCTTGCCCCCCCCCCCTTAGCTATGGGCCTGCATACATCAGTATCAGATCAGATTTGGCTGATACTGAGAACTGAAATATTGGTAACAGTAGTATCAGGTACTTGTAATATCCAACAACACTACAATCAATCTATAATAGTTTTAGCAGAAACACCATCCTTCTTTTACATCAAGGTGATCCAGACAATTTGAAAAATAACAGAAAAATAAAAATTGCATACACTTAGCACACATGATACAAGGCAAGAATGAATTGCAAACAAAGGGCTTTGGGTAGTCAAGATTAGCTAAATTAGAAGAAAATTCATCTATTTAAATGCACAACACATTCAAAATGTGACTGATAAGGTACTTTTGAGCGAATATCAACTTTCTCATTAGTTACACTTATGTATCAATGTTTCCAAAACATATCCAATATGTATCCACACAAATTTAGTTAAGAGACACTGAGGAACAGTAGCCGAGAAGAAATAACCTTACTCTGTGGAGCATGAGTAATACAGGCTAACAAATGTCACCACTAGTCAAAAATAACCATGACTTTCTTATCAGATCTGAAATAGGCTCTCTCCCTATTCATAACATTATGTTGGACAAGAGAACACTAGTTGCCTAAAATCACCCCTGCCCCCACCCCTATCTTGTCTATCTAAACACACTTAACTTCTTTTTTTGTCATGGGCTCCCTTAAATTAAATGCCAAGTGTACTTTTCAAACTCTTCATCTGCCTTCTTCATCCATCTATAATTTCTAACAAGAGCATCAAGGATGAGGTAACACAACTACTATTTCCATAAAACATGGTTACTGTAATGTAGTTTCAGTATGGATGTAAACCCAGGAGTCTAAAGCCCCTAATGCTACAGACATACACACATGCTGAATAGGATGCACTATGACATATAAAATGACAGTCATCATCTGGCATGTCACTGCTACAGATGTCAAAGTTCACAGCTGTGTTTGATCAGAGTTGCCTGGTCACTTTACATCACTTTTCAAAGCTTTGGCATGACCTCTGAGGACCCTAAATGACTTCAACAGTAACACCAACACAAATAACACCATCATCTACTGAATACTTAGGTCAAATTTGATAAGATTGAGATAAAACCCCTAGAAAACTTTGTAGGATTTCACTGTAAGACCTCTCTGTAAAACCAAATGACCTTTGACCTTTTTCTAAAGTACAACTGTGATGACTTGCCATCTACTGAGCACTATGGCCAAATATGATGAGATCCAAACACTTCTTGGAGTTGAAGGATTTTGCATGATTTCACTGTTGGACCTCTCTATGACCCCAAATAACCTGTGACCTACTTCAAGTTATCATAATTATCAGCCCCTTGGAATGTGTTATAACCTTTCCAACTTTTGACAAGAAATGGTCAAAGAACTAGCAAGCAGCAGCCTTTTAACCAATGTTAACAGACAGAGACAGACACACAGACAAACAGACAGACAGACACACAGACAGACAGACAGAAAGATGTATTGACATGACAATAGCTCAATTTGTTGAGCTAACAACTGGTTTGGTTTTTTTCCGTTTTTCCTTTACTCCAAATCCCCATTTTGTATTTCAGTCTTTTTGGTTTGCAAAAAGGTAAACTATAAAGTCACCTCTACCGAGTAGACAAAATCTTGAGGGGGATCACAGATTGTTAAGTCATCAGTGACTACACCATACATACTATGATCTGAAGACAGCTGGTAGAGTTGCTTCCATTACTTTCTGGAAATTTTTGCATGGTACATGAAGCAATAGCTAACAAATGCATCATCAGGTCTTTTTGGTTTCTTGATATTTTTGTTGCTACATAATCATGAAAGCCTTAACAAAACACAATATAGGAAATTGTAACATTTCAATATATGCATGCAAAGCAGCATTGCTACATACCTGTCTTATTCTCTGTCTGCTTTGTTGGATACATGTCATACTGCAGTTTAGATTACTAATTCTATTCTTACCCAAAAAGTTGATTAACCATTATCGTGTAAAGACCGTATTCATATGCACAATGTGAACAATAACCTAGTTGAGTTCAGTGCACAGTAAATGCAATGAAAAGTCCTCAGTAAACCTCACCCTATAAGCAGTATCCCTTTAAGCTTAGGTAAAGGATCACTTTTGAAAGAGTACCCATACCTGAAGGTAGATTAACTCTTAAGATCTTGACTATTACTTTGATAGTGAAATATACAGAATACTTCCTCTTTGTCTGTAAGCTGTTATTCAACCTTTGGATAAGCAAAAGCTTTCCTATTCACATTTCATGTATCTTGAAAGATAAAATTCTGAGCTATATGATCCATCATTAAAATGGTATAGCAGGGAGGGAGGGAGGGAGGGATAGACAAGGAGGGAGAAGGGGAGCTAAGGGCTCACACACATACTCTTCAACCTCTCCCTTCTACAGTTTTACCCAGTCCTGTTCCAAGCCAAACTCCTGTGAAACATGTTCCCTGTAGGCATCCACATCCCACATTTCAGAGACAGCTTGCAGAACCATTTCAGCAAAGATCTCTGGCCAAAGTTCCTCTAGAGTTGTCTGTCTCTGATCCATCTGAATGGCTTGTGTTGCCAAGTGACTGATGTAGTTCATGGAAAAATTCACCTTGCTCAGCCTTTCCTGCAAATTTCAGAGTAAAAGCAGTCAATATGTGTTATCAAAGTTAAACTGCATATGTACTCATAATAACACTGGCACACTTGCCTGTTGCAGTACCTGTCAGTAGTCTCATAATTTTCTGGTTTACAATCAATGACAAATTTTGTACCAGTAATCATAACAAGAAGGAGCATACTTCACACTTACATTTTACACAAATGCACTTTAAACAGTAGCATATCGTCTTTATTTTGACACATTTTTTAGGCATGAGTCCAGACGGGATTTTCTGGCTTCAGCCCCCATCTCCTATTTTTCTGCATCACTTTCTTTGTTTGCAATGGATTCAAAGCTGCACTACAGAGTTTCTGTATACTAATTTTGATTGCTAGATGCCAGGGAATACCGTTTCTAATTTTTCACCGGAGCCCCACTTCACCCGGCCCCCATCAAAGCTTTGTACATTTGATGCTTATAGATTTGAACTTTGCCCTCACAAAATTAGTCCCCTACCCCTTGTACAGTCCTGCTTTGGTCCCTGCATTTACATCAAGTTGTGACTTATCTTTTCCACGACTTGAAGCTTGCAGAATATCTATATAAATCAAAGCAGCTCTTTGAGATTTTATCTTGGAATGGCTTTTGAAAAGGAACTACTCCCCCCCCCCCCTTCCACCCCATTTAGAGAAATGAGTTTTACAAGCAGTAAAAGATAAGATTATGAACATGCAATCATATTAATATTTGCAGGGTTGTGTTCTTATTGCAAACATCATTTATTGCAGAAACTTACACACAAAGTTTCTTTCTTGAGGGGTGACAGGTTGGGAGGGGTGACAGGTTGGGTGGGGGAGGATGGGTTGGGCAGGGGGAGGAGGTAACTTTTCACAACCATTAATATTGATTTTTATGGGGATTAGGTTTAAACTTTTCCAAAACCTTTTTGTTACAAAATTGCCTACATTTCCAGTGCTTCTCATACTTACAAGAGTAAGTCTTTCTACACCTTGACTTTAGAATATTCTAAAATGTGAAAATGAGCCAAGAGAGTTCAATGAATACACCGTATAAACATGATCTTATGATATATTGACTATTCCTACGTACCCTCTGTTTGATTTGAAGTTCACTCTCTGGAAAGTACAACAAGCCAGCTTTGCCCACAAGATCATCTGACACTTCTCCTTCAGTCGTAAGCTGTTTTTTAGCTTTCAATTCCGACTCGGAAAGGGACTGAGACTGCCGCCGCTGAGAATCTCCCAACAAGGCTAGCAAACGAGTCACAGGAAGTTGAGATGCAGTGTGGGTAGCTAAAGGTTTGAAACGTCTCTGTGCCAAGAGGGTGTCACCTGGTTGAATCTTTAAAAAGAACAGGAGGGTAAGGGATTGGAAGGGTAGTGACTGATAGACACTTTCTATTGCAACTTAAGTTTATCAGTCACAGTGTGAGCTGATCAGGAAGGGAAAAAAATCTTTAACATAAATAAGGTTGTATGCAGCCAGTTAGAGAAATTACTGAAGGCTGAAGAGCTATATCAGGCATAACATTATGAGAAATGACACCCTGTTTCAAATTTCTATCAAAATCCTACTCCTTGACCAACAATTGAGGGGTAGATATTAAATAGTTCATTACCAACTAATGTTGGAAGCTGACATTTCTCTTTGCTGATTACTGTAACACAAAATAACACAAACAAAAATTCATGGAAAACAGGCAAATCATGGCTATGGTTATAACAGTTCACATACAAGGACAGTTCTTTCTTCAAATTTACAACACAAAAATCTACTAATTCATAATGAATGCTTTTTATGATACTTCAAAAGCTAAATGTTTCATTTTGTCTTTAAAATTTTATAAACTCCACACTGAAAAGACATTTCTGCATTACGTCAGTAATCTTAGTTTCATTTGCTGAGCTTCTTAACATTTCTGCATCATGTCAGCAATATCCATCTCATTTACTGAGCTTCTTAACATATCAGTGAAATGGCCAGTGTTTCCTCTGGCAACATATATGGTGAGTCAAAATGCCCAGGATCTGAACACCTGACTCATTACTGCATGTGGAACCTAAATAGGGCATAGCTGACCTTCCTAAGGCACAGCAGTCCTTTATATGGCACAGAAGTCTCCACAGCGATGCATCTAGGGCAGCTAGGGCCATGGAAGCACTGGGACTTTAGAGCTTTCTGGTGCTACAGGAGCTATATTGAGGACCACTTGAAGTAAAAACTTTCATAGGAATGCCTTTGAAAGGATTCAGGCTTCTTTTTGTTTGGATATCTGGTGTTTTTTTTTTTTTTAATGCACACATTGTATCAATTCAGAGGAAAATGAAATCCTTTTTTCTTTTTTTTTTTTGCCCTATTTCTGGACATCAGTGCACATGATGAGCAAGCTTTTGTATCAAAATTGAATCAACAGGAGTGGAAGAAGACAACCCTACCTGCACCTTTCATTTCTGGAGCGATTTGTTACTTTAATACCACAGCTCAGTATTAGATCAAGACAGCAAGTAACTGATATATAAACACTTCAAGGTAAATACCTCTTCATCATTAATAGTCTTTAAAGAGAGATGTGCAAGCCGGAACAAAAGGTACGGTTTCCAAAGGGTGAACTGCATCAATGGGTTGCCTTCCTTCTCTACTGAGAGATGGTCAAGTCTCCTCAATGTAGCAAATGCATTTAGCTGAGGAAGGCTACACAGGTTACACTGTCCAAGACAGATGGTCTGAAAAATAAAAGGAAAAAGATGTACTCCCAGCACTGCTTGTAAATTATCTAAGAATATTTAAGTGATAACAAAGTGAAGGGGAAGGGGGTAAGGGGACTCTACAGGCTTACAAATTACTGCATGGTTGAGATTTAACAGCATGTCTTGGTCAATTTGCTCACTTCAACTGGGAAAACCATAAATTGTTCTTGGATGACAAACTGTCTTACTTGATCCCACCAAAATATGAAATGCCACAACAACCCATTGCATATAACCATTTCACCAAATTCAATCCATCTTTATTCCTTCCCCATAGCATGAATCACAGTAGGTAACTCCACATGTACCATTCATGATATTAAAACGTTACATCCCTACAAATATTTTAGTGCTTATAAATAGTTTAAATGAAGTACTTGGACAGACAGAAGTCTTTTGACAAGAACCAACTGTCATGTGTAAGACTTCCTCATCAGAATGTTCTTAGTAATTATTCTAACATACAGGAAAGTAAGCTTCATTTCTTTTATAAACATTCTTTTCCTTTTCACAGATTTCTCAATACCCTCACCACATCCTGTATAGAAACCTTAGATAAAATTAACTTTTTGTACCACTCACCGATACATTAGGAAATCGTAGTCTGATTTTGTGTAGATGGCTTGCAATCTGATCAAAATCAATAAACCTGAATGCAATAGTATTTATAGAGCCAGCTGCTTGAACTCCCCAGCTCTTATCTAGGGCCTCCAAGGACCCCGGGCCATAGAGATTTAAGGTGGACCCTTCCAACTCAGCCAAGTGACAGGATTCTGGAGTGAGACTGAAAAAGTAAAAGGAATAAGTAACCAGAATGCAAACATGCACACACTCCTTCATAACAACTGACTTTAGTTGTTTAACTGACAAGTCTGGCTCTGAATGGACATATTTTATGATGTTTTACATTTTTAGTCTTTATGTACACAATAGCATGGTGCAAATAGGTCTTCATTCAGTCAAGAAAAAGACAAGATCCTCCTGTTCTCAGATGACCTTTGGCTGCACGAATCAAGAGATTTCTTTGCTAGCAATATTTGTATAGCATATGCATTCATACCCTTCGTATATATGTTTTTTAGAAAGTTCGCACAATTTCATCTATGTGCCTTTTTACCTCACTATACCCAACAAGGGTTTTGATACAGGAAAACCCCCAACCCCCTATCACATGTCCACCATTCCCTGAGATACAATATTTGCAACCCTATCATCCCTCACACATGCATGCCTACATGTATACATACATACACATATACACACCCATATACATTGCCTGCATATGGGTACAAAACACTATAAGCCACACTGTCACAGTAACAGTTTCAAATTGTTATAATTTGTCCTTCTCATAGCAATACAGGAGCATACAGAGAATTGTGTCACTGTAAAGGTTGTTGACCTTTCTTTCTTCTAGTCTGTCAAATATTTTAATGTATGAATATTCATTACCATTAACACACCAGGTCTTTACAGGCACAGGTGTTTTTGCCAAATGAGGGTGTAAAACAACACAAACACTTGCAACCAACCGGGGGGGTCAGATTAACAAAAGACTTCTTTAAATGTTAATACTATAAATAGATGTAGGTTAGAAAGGAAACAAAGGAAAACCTGAGAATAAAGGTGTCTGACTTCATTGTAAACTATAAATAGATGTAGGTCAACAGGGAAACAAAAGGAAGGACTGAGAATAAAGGATGTAAGTACAGGTGTCTGACCTCATATTTAATTGTGATAACAATTAATATCTCTATGAGGTTAGCATGGAAACAAAAGGAAATACTGAGAACAAAGATGTAAAGCCAGGTGTTTGTAACATGAATAAGGTCACCCTCAGAATGTACTTTTCTGATCATTTAGGTGATCCTTGGGCATTAATGTGTTATTAGGTTTGAATGATATCAACTGTAAGACCATAGCTATAGAATGGATCTCATGCATATTTATCAGCATAGCAAGGGATCCAATCACATGCATGGCTAGTGTTCTAAAATAAATGTCATAACATAAAAGCATAGGGCTAACAAACTTACAGAATTTGGAAAAGTAACAAAAGCTACAGGAAGCTCTTAGAATCAAATGAACACAGCTAATTTACATAAAAAATATTAAGAGCACTTAATTATGCAAAAGGAGCAAATAATAGTAAGAAGATGATTTGGGAAAAGGAAATAGGTCATTCACAGGGCAGGTTCAACTGCTTTAAAGCTTGGAGACACCAGAATAACCAGTCCCTAAAAATTTAATGAAATCCTGGTTATTAGATGGCCCTCTCAGTTTGTGAAGTCCTAAGGAGTTCTGGGACATAGGAGATGGTACCAAAATAAACAAAGAAAAACAAAAATGATCAAAATATACAAATAAGCAAAATTAACAGAAAGAGGGAATTGCTGACATGGTTACAGTCACCTGGAATGAAGCAACAAACCTGGCTTGAAGGTTATCCTTCTAATGCCAAACTTTAGCCTTAGTGAAGTATGTAGTTACCATGTCATTATCTACTACTGACAGAGCTACTGGCTACTACTTAAAAGACTAGACTGATACTCAACATTTTATCTTTTCTTTGGGGGGGGGGGGGGGATGGGGAGAAAAGGGGGGAAGGGGAGGGAAGGGGACAGAGGCTTAGACTTGTGAGGACAATTGTGTGGTTTCATTTTGAGGGTTTGTAATACTTCATGGGAACTGGGAAGATTTGGGGGAAGTACACAAATTGGGGTGGGGAAGGGGGTAAGGGACATTTATCAAAATTTGGAACAATACCACTTAATGAGTTCTTTTAAGGGAAAACCAACTGTTCCATAACACTAATGAGCATATTTAAAACAAAATGACTCCACCATGGAGCCCAGACAATTCAGTTTCACAAAGGTCTTGCCCACAATTACAACTCATACCAAAAAAAAAAAAATATGTATCAGCATCCCCAGCACTTTCTGACTGCCCTATAAAACAGAAATTGTTCCTTTTTTCATGGCTACATTTTACTTTTGTAAAAAATGTGGAGAAATACTACTTATCCTTCTCTTTTAAAATGAATTTAAATTATCTGTTATGTGGTTTAATAAATGAGGTTTACAGGGAGAACAGAATACAAAAGTTCTTTGAAATTTCAAGTATTCCATTACACTAAACTTCTCTTTGATCATTCAGACTAATTCTTACATTATCACTGTCTTCAACAAGTATGTTTATATAATTATACTACAGCATGATTAAAATATGTTACTCCTATTTTTTAACACAGATCTCCACCATAAACAACAAGGGTCTTTGAACTAACTGTGATACATCAACACACCACGTTTCCCAATCATCCCTTTGAGATACAACTGACACGTTATGTTTTAAAAGGTTTACAGATTTTGAACTGTCGTGACTTAACTGACCTTTAACTTACTCAATCAGCAATAGGATTCTTGTGTTCCATTGAAAAATCCATATACATGAATTGAAGGGCTTTTTATACTCAATGAAGGCATGTACATGTTGAACAGATCTCTCACTGATACACTTCTTCAGATATCACATATATGTAAAAATATGATACTGGGTTACTAAAGTGTGACATGCAGGGGAAAAATTGAAAATCACTAAAGCACACTT
>WURT03070060.1:0-13479 GCA_009936505.3 Holothuria glaberrima
AGCGTCATTCTCAAGGCAACCCAACGGCTCCCACAGGGCTCCCAAATACGGGAGCCGTCGGCTCCCTGGGGGGGGGTAATCGGTACCGCTCTACCCTCCTAATGTATATTATAACTATATATAAATTACAAGACTGAAAAAATGAGAAGAAAGAGGAAAAGAAATCACTTTGACTAGCTTTACCGCTGAAAGCATTTCTGGGGTAAGACTACTAAGAAAAAGTTGACCCAAGCAGTAAATATTCAAACAGGTACAAAGACCAAAAGACGAGCACCGTCAGCATGGGGATGGGGAATATGAGAATAAAATGCAAATTGAAGTTTCATTAAAACAGCAAAAGAAAATTCTCACCAAATGAGGTAGTGCTGAATGGTAATGACCGAAATTAGTCCAGAATAGATTGACGGGAACCTCTCAGCTATAATTTGAATGGTTTCCCTGTAGCATCTCTCCACTTTCCTCCACTGAAAGTAAGATTTACCCCTGTGTCATAAAGATCTTTCGCTTTGGACGACCACTTCTTCTTCTCTGCTAAGTCTAGTCTGGTTAAATCGCCCACAACGAAAAAAGACTGACCCTGTAAGGCTGATCGTCTGTACCTCATGATAAAGGATTTCGCCTTATACGACAAACAGCGGACAAGAATGTGAGGTGTCTTCCGGGTGGGGCTCTGCCGTCTCTGTGACACTTCTCTATATGTAAGTCAGGTGCGTCCTTAAATAATGGGAACACCTTCTCCTTTACCACACCTTCACAATTCTCATTCTCCGTAACGGGTATTCCAACAATTCTAAAATTGTTTCTACGTGAAAACCGTTCCAATTTGTTTGTATCTATGGCTTTCACCTCTAGAGCACTTTCTAATGCCGTAACTCTCTGAGCAAGCTGATCACATAGTTGACCCTTTGCCTCGACGACTCTCTCTAGGTCACCAATTCTCCTGCTCTGGAACTCCACAGCTTTATTTAAATCCTTCTCTAACTTTGCAACAGATTTCTGAAGTTCCTTCATAGAGCGTTTGACCGTTTTTTGAAAGGAGTCTATGGCGGACCTCCAGTTCTCAGTTTCGTCAAACTCACTGTCAGTTTCTTCGTGGAACTGGCTCTTGGAATTCTCTGTGTAGTGCAATAAGGTGGGTGTGGCTTTCAAAGACTTCTAACGAGTTGATGATGAAAACTGGGAGAGAGGGGGTCTGCCCTTTTTCCCTCTACCAACCATAATATAGTTTGAAAGTTCAAATACCTTTAGTTTGAAAATACGCCAATTCACTGTTAAAATCTCGCCGAAATCTCAACCCCACGAAGGCAGTGTGTTTAGCCTGGTATGCCTTAGATGATTATATGGGCGGCCATTTTGCTATTTACGCCATCTTGGTTGACCTGGATCCTGCAAAATGTGTCCAGAAAATACTTTCTGAATATTTATTACAGAATATCGGCAGACTTTAGGTTTAAATGCGTTGAAAATATTTTAAGGTTTTTCTTGTTATTATGCTATATTGTATGTATAACAATGGGCGGCCAATTATTCAATTGGTATTATGATATGTTTTTAGGCATTAAATGGCCTGAAATGCATATCAAAACTATCAGTAGCATCTATTCTAACATTTCCATGCATCACTAATATCAAAATAATTTAATCCATGATTTGGCAGGTTATTTTGGGAGCAATGGTCAAATTTTCACTTTTACCCGGTGTTCGTGACCTTTTGATCTTTGGTGACCTCATTAACATACTAATTTGCAAAATGATTGTTTGAATGAATAGAATAGGTAAATACAAACATGTTGAGGTGTATTTTGTTGTTCTGTGACTTATACTTCCAAAGATACAGTGATTTACGTTTCACCAACCCCTAAATTTTGGTTCCAATAGGGCGTCAATGGGCGTGGCTTATGACATCATTTTCTCCGTTATTGCCAGGTTACCAAAAGTCTACCCAAACTTTTTTGATGTGCCACAAGGTGTACTTCAATAAAATGAAAAGAAACTTAGGGGACCTCTCATGCACACGGGGACCCCCCCCCCTCCCAGCCTATGGACTAAATGTGGCCGCTCCAATTTAACCGTTTTACTCAAATTAATGAGAAGATTCTTATCTACAGATCTACGAGTTTGTTTGAGAAGGAAACCCGAAGTTTGCAAGTAGAAGAATCAGACAGTACTTTCACAACTTTGAGGCTATTTTACAGAAAGGGTTAGCAGACTCCATAACGTTGGCAGGAATTAAAATCTTTTGCATAAAGGGGTCGTGGAAAATTCCACAATTTCCAACCTTCTTTGTAGGTGTCTCTAGTATTCTTAGGCTGTGCCACTGTAAGTACCGAGTCGTATTTCGATATTTTTACTCTATCTGAGCAGCTAACTGAATGCAATCGAGATATCCACAAACATATTCGGTAGGTTAGGATGTAAGCTAACTTGTGTAAGCCCATAATGAAGTATTAAAAGTTCCTTTTATGTTGATCTATCGGAGACATTTGATTTAGATTCTAATATTAATCAGGAAAATGTGAAGGTTTGGTGTACAGGGTGTTTCCTTATGGTTTTAGAATTATCTAGGAAACATTAAACAGTTTGTAGATACAAAGATGAAGACTCTTCAAGTAACGTCATGAATATTGAAATCTGTTTTATAGGTCCTTGCCTGAATCTCATGTACATAAATGACATGCAACACTCGCCCAGTATTAAACTTTATCAAGTTCGCTGATGAGACAAGCTTAACATTGAAAAGCCATTGATACTGCTCCTGCGAAATTTAGGAATTTTTTTCTTGTATAACAACAGTGTCACATATATTTCCTTCACTGTAAGCATTTAGAACTGAACAGAGCTACGACAGAAACTAATATTGATCATACAATCATTTAGAGTGTAAAAGCTATAAGTAAACAGTAGTAAATTCTAAGTTGATAACCAGCTAACTTTGAAAGATCATACACTAGAAATGTTTCACAAAGAATCCAGTTGTTATTGCAAGATTGCATAAAGCCTCTGTATAATACTCTCACTGTACCACATCTCAGTCATACTTCATAGGTGACCGACTATACTTACTTCAACAGCTATTAATGTTGAGATACCGTGTTTACAAGCCAAGCGTCACAAGCACATATACATACACATACACACGCATTCGCCAGCCTGATTGATTAGATTCCTTGTGCCTTCCATCAATGAAAAAAAACTTTTCCATTTCTTTCCGTTATCCCCAATATTCTTTCGAAGAGGCTCCTACTTTTAAGCATAGTTTTGTTAACTAAACCACATTAATGGTGTGAAATATATAGCTTCTAGCTGATGTAAAAGATTTTGATTTCAGCTATTTTATCAGCATGTAATGAACAATTAATTAAATAAATAGTTGTAAGGAGAAGACATTACGATCATTTAAAATCATTCTCTAATTAATAATTAACTGCTTCGAAAATAGCATGTGGTTTTTCAGGATATTTACAATATGTTTTGTTATGTCACGAAGAAACGATGGTAGACAAGATTTCAATAAACCTTAAACTGGACTTAAAGTGTAGACTATGAAAAAAAACATACATACATTGCAAACGTTGAGCGGGAAAACTTTTTGATACAATGTTCATTTTTACAAAATATATGTGTTTTAAACACAACAATTAAAAGTCCCACGTCACTTTATTGAAAAGTATTTGTTTTCTTGAATTAAATAAATTTTTTAACGTTCTTCTATGTGGAACGGACTTATCCATTATCATTTTTGAAAGGTGCTTGTGATTTAAAAAGACGCATTCATTCCTGCTTTCCGTATCCTTGAAATAGATCAACCTCTTTTGATCAACTTAAAAATCTTACCTACAGTTATACGTACATCACATCAGCAGCACTAATAACCATTATGCAGTTAGGTGGATGTACTTTGAACTTTCTCAGATTGTAGGCTTTATGAGACATAGTTTGTCGTAAAAAGTAAATTAGCCAGGACAAAACACTAATTAGTTTATGCTACAGTTTTACATGGTTAAAACCGTTTGATCATAAATTAGCGAATGTCTTAGAATAAACTGAAATTGATAGGGAGGATGCAATTTTGCACGAATGCACCTTTCACAAAATAACACCAAAGCATTTTAATTTTCCAAATTATAATATCAATTTGAGTTACGCTTTTATTCCCAACAAACTAACGAGACAGGTATTCAAACGCTGAAGTATACGAGGAAACATTCATACCTAGAGTTACAAACTTTATCAAACTTTGCATACATAAATTGTTGCATATTACGTACGAATGATGACAAGTTTCTATTTTGGCTGTATATGTGTGTCTTTAATTACTGTACACTGCGCAGTGATAGATGAGAGGCGTTCCCTGCCTATAGTTTTCTTATTGGTCTTAGATTAGTTTTAAACCTTCCTTATAAATCTTTCAAATTTGGTAGTTCACTTCAAATAACGTGTCTCAAATTGTATTATATTAATCAGGATGTTGTGGTAAGTGGGGTGATATAAAACGACCATCATTGTCACTGCTATGCATCACTATCGTCACACCTACATCTACAACCACGACGACAACAGTTTAATTAACTGCAAACTACAAAAACAACATCAGTGACAATAACAACTGCAATTCATTTATGAACGAAGACTTCATTGCACTGATTTTTTTTACAAGATCAGCTACTGCACTGTACAAGTAATGGAGGATTATTTTTATGAAGAGGATGCATGCCACACACCAACAAACCAGGTATTTCTCTTCTCTTCCTTGATATAGAACCTATGATGCTAACAGGCTTTTCGGAGTGTGACCTCTGGTGGCTTCAAATGACTTTGAAAAACATCATCAATAGGAATTCCATACTTAGTATGATTAATTCATATTCCATGTATGAAATTTATCCAAGTTTGAATTTTCAGATATGTTAACAAGGTTTTACAAGATGTTAAATGATTGAAATCAGATTATCATTGCCCTCCATCAAAAATATATTAGTCTTTTACCTAATGAAAGGCATCTACAGTGTTTTATTCCTTGCCGAAGGCAGGCAAGGATTCTGTGCGATGGTGATGTTGTGTGTGTGCGTGTGTATGCGTGAGTTTGTTTGGCATTCAGACTGAGGACCTAAACAATGGATTGCAGGTCCTCTGAAAGAAATTCAATAGATTTCTCAAGTCCTTGAAAGTTTCAAGAATGGACAGTCGATTGTTAAGGTTAGGGTTAAGGAAGCAAACACAAAGGAGATAACAATGAGGTCCTCGGTTTGTATGTAAAACCTACTTGTGTGTGTGTGTCTATGTGACACTTAGCTTGTAAACACGGTATCTCAAGATAGCAATGACCGACCGTTTTCATATTTGGTATATAGATTTGTCAGGTTGAGAAGAAGAACCTTATCGTTTTTGGTAGAGGTCAAAGGTTATTTGAGGTCACCAGACGTAAAAACCCGAAAACCTTTTAAACACGATTTCTTGAGACAGGAATGACTGACACTTTTCAAGTTTTGTATGTAGATTTGCCATGTAAAGAAGTACAACCCTATTGTTTTAGGTGGCGGTAAAAGGTCACTTGAGGTCACCGGAGGTTAAACTGCGAAAACCTTGTAAATGGCTTGTAAACACAATATCTCAAGGTAGCAATGACTGACACTTTTCATGTTTGGTAAATAGATTTTTTATGTTGAGAGGGAGAATCCTATTGTTTTTGGTGGAGGTCAAAAGTCATTTGAGGTCACCAGAGGTCAAAAGACGAAAATCTTGTAAACACGATATCTCAAATCAGGAAGCTTGGATAGATATCATATGTAGTATGCGGATGCATTATGGTGAGAAGATGAAACCTATTGTTTCTGGTGGAGGTCAAGGGTCATCTGGGGTCATGGGGGAGTCAAACACTGAAAACCTTGTTAACAAGATATCTCAAGGTAGGAAACTTGGATAGATTTCATAATTGTTATGCTCGTGCCTTATGGTGAGAAGAAGAACCATGTAGTCTTTGGTGGAGGTCAATGGTCATCTGGGATCATCTGGGGTCAAAGTCTGAGAACCTTCTTAACATTGTACATGGATGTTTTATGGTTGGAGGAAGAGCCTTTTTGTTTTATGGAGGTCAAAGGTCATGTGGGGTCATTATAGGTTGAAAAGTAAATTTTCCCAAGAATTCTTAGGAAAATCCCAACATTTTCTATGGCAAGGAACCACTACGCCTTTGGGCTTTCTGGTTGAAAATTATGAAAAGTTTCTTGCCTCGAGACATTTTATTACCGAGTTTTCACTTTTCAGTTTGAAACCTCTGGAAACCTCAGATTACCTTCTACTCTGACAAAAACAACATGGTTTACCTACTCAAGATAAAGTATCCACATGCTTAGTATGAAAGCATCTGTCCATCCTTGCTACCTTAAGTAATGCCAACACGGTTTTTAATGTTTACCTTTGACCTCCACCAAAATAACAGGTCTCTTATTTTAAATGTTTGACTTCTACATATCAAGTTATAAACTCTCAGAGGTGCCCTTTTTGAGATATTGTGTAAACAGATTCAGCGTCACAAACACACACATTCTCACACGAGCCATTATGAATGTATTAGTCTTTTTTATTGAAAACAAACGTATCACATGGTACACACCCCATATTTCCCTCTGATTAGTACAGTAATAACGTTAATGTACCTCCACTAGGTCTGTTTTGTTCAGAAAACAATTCCATCATTATTTGCAACCATATCGGAAAGTTGGCCCAGTCTCTTGTTTGGCACATTCCTTGCAGGGGAAAACTCTTGAAGGAATTACAAAGTCGATTTCATAGTTGGTGTGTTATAGTATGATGTAGTGTTAGTCTCTTGCAGGAGCCTCTGAGCTTGAATTCACATTTGATGATATCGTGCTGAATGCACTGAATATCATTGTAACCCCACCACAAAATTTACAAGTAAAAAACTTCTGGAAAACTTTTTAAAATTGTGGATGAGGAAGGCCGTAAATGACTGAATTTATGGCGCTGCTGGACATCAACAGTACGGCTCACCAAGGAATAGCTGCGTTGATATTAGCGCTGATAATAGTTATGCTGAATGGCAAAGCCGATCTAAGGAAAGCACACACCACAATGATTAAAGTGCGATTAATACCACATTCACGTTTTGATAGTGATTGCTCTGTAGAAGATTGCTTATTGTTAACTTCTTTCATTGTAGATGTCGGCTTGTTGTCGTTTGGAGTGGCCGAATGTTGGTGGGAAGCGTTGTTGTCTGTTGGACTTGCTTCATGATTGGCGGACTTTAGCTTACGCTTGAATTCAGCATGATACTTATGCATTCTGAAGAAGATCAATGCGTAACAAGCAACGATAATGACTATGATATGGCATGGTGACACAGGTCAAAAGATAGCAGGCTGCAAGACTAGTGACAAAAGCATCTGTTGGAGTTCGTAATTTACGGGATAAAACTATGGCTACTACAACAAGCATGTTGCCAAGGAGACCTGTGATATTAATGATGCAGGCGAGAATGGCAACAACAATCTGCTCGTTGGGGTAGTCTTCGAACTTGTATTCCATCCTGGAAGACCATCGGCGATTGGCTGGAACGCTATGACAGATGAAGCAAACAGTGACGTAAGAAATGACTAATTCATAACGGACGTGATGGGAAATGTATAGGCCTGTAACCAATCAACGTACTGAAGGGGCGAGATAGCTTCCCGAGAGAAATATTTTTTTTTCAGGAGCGAAATGTGTTAAGATATATTGAGGCAATAGTACCTTAAATTTTTCTAACATCTTTCTATGAGGTGCCGGCCCTGGGCGCTTAGATTCTGTGCCTGATCTTTCTAGCCTTTTTGCAAGCCACGAGTATACGATGAATTGATCCTCCTAATTTACTATGTTGTTTTATACGCTACCAAGTCTCACAATACTGTTGTGTATGATACTTTCGTTTTTTCTTACAGACGTTCTCGTGATTTTCACCGACAAAACGTCACTGATTTTGCGCGGGACGTGACGCGACGTCACTAGTGAGAAGCAGTAAACAAAAATGATAAAACCATTTGCTGTGTGTTGTGCTTTTCTTGGGGGCGTTGATGTGTATATTGGGGTGACTGTTGAATGCGCACTTAAGAAATCTATCATACAAGATTGCTAGTTTACAGTGTTATGCTATGCGCGCACTCGACGGGCCCCGCAGTCGACGGGTACCTTAGCATACGTTTAAAGGCCTGTCCTCACAGGGTACGTACGCGTTGCGTTGCGTTGGGTATACGTCACGTCACTTTATCACTTTGCACGTAAACAATGGAGCAGTCCACACAGGACGCGTTGCGTCACGTCACGATCGATTCGGAAAAAAAGTTGACGAACGCCTTCCGGATGCGTCAATTTTTGGCAAAGTCCATGTGCGTTCAGAAACAGAGATGACGTCCATCAACCATGCGTCAAATTTAATTTGTTTTATGTTTTACTTTCATGAAATGTTATTTTGAGAACTTATGCAACACAAAAGGAGTAAAACCGGCTGTAGTATTTATGAATTCCGTTCAGGTTCCACTCGAACAGTGTTACCACATTACAAGGACGTACTACATGGACAAATCCTAATGAAACTGCAGCTAAATACGCAGCCAGAAATTTATCTGGAGGGGGTTAGGGAGGTTTTTGAGGGGTAGGGTGTCCCCCTGAACGAAAAATGCAATTTAAAGGCATCCGGATGCAAGATGGTGCAATGCTGAGCTCGAAATCACAATACAACCTCTGTTAAATGTGTAAAAATGCGTAAGAATGCTCATTTTTGCAAAAATTGTTTTCAACATTGGAATATATATGCGTATGATTCTTAGGGTACCCACCACCCTCGCGATATTAATGACTCTAGTAGTGGAAAACGGTTGTTTTCATTGGTGAGGTGGTGAAGAGGTGTAGTCTGAGCACTGGACATGACTGCAAGGGGACCTTTCGCGATACATGAGAAAATATAAATGTATAATGCATTGTATATAAATTTGGTAGATAAATTACTCATGGTAGCCGTATTGAATATCGTGAGTGACGATGACTGTAGCCGGTGTACTGTGAATCTTTCTTTGACCTACATACACGTTTTCGTCAACTAGCATGTATTGTATAATTGAAAACTACACACTGCATCTCGAAGTGACACATCGAAATTAACGTAATGTGATCGCATCCTGTACAGACAGGCATGCGTCTTGACGTGTCCGGAAGGATGCAGAAAAAAGGTGACGTGACGTATTCGCAACGCATACGCATCCTGTGTGGACAGGAATTAAGACTGTGTTGCAAAGTAATACACCAGAAGTGCTGTTCTCAGGCACCGTATTACATTCAGACAACTTCTATTTGCATCCACTGGTGTAACACACAGTGACTTTATTTACCTCACTCGAGTTTGACCCCTAAAATGACTTGAGTTCATGCGAGTTATCAAACTAAAATGACTTGACTGGAGTTACACTAACGAATTGACTTAAAGGCCATACCATCTCTCCTCAAACATATCTAAGAAAATGATCATATCTCTTAACACTGGTGACTGTACTTTGATTGACTTTTGTTCAAACTGAAGCTTTGCTTTGGTTGGTCAACGATGGCTTGTGCAGTCAGTTGTGTTCCTGATTGCTCAAGCACAGTTGTGTGTGATTATGGCCTTGAACCATTTAAACTTAAGCCTAGTAAAAGATAATGTAGCCTTATCTGGAGGATGTATTAGACAAGTGTTTTAATTAAGTTGGAGAAGGGGCTAGAAGAAAACTTAATATGAAAAATTTTTCAATCATGGGTCAAATTGTAAGGCCGTCGACTTAGACGTGGAATCGAACTCGACCATCCCTTGATCCATTGACTTGTGTCGATGGAGAAATTTGAATCTATGGACAGGGCATACGTCATCTTTAAAATAAGTAAATAAGCTATAAACTCGACACTCGAAACATTCTAACATTCTAATCATGCTTTAGTTTGATTCTTTGTAATTGCAGATGTCTTCATTCAATTGATAACTTAAGCAATGACACATGCAGAAATTTATGTAAATATTACTAAAATGCAATTAAATGTCTACGGTCATGCCAGTTTCAGGTGAACCTAGACACTGTCATATTCTATTAACATTTGTCAATGTGAGTAAAAAATAAACCTTGAACCTTGAAACTATCTTAGATACTTTTTTATTTCTTCTCACGGGTCAACTTGAGTGGAATTATAATTTCAAGTCCCGTGTGTCATCAAATTGACCGGTCGTTAGTCCAGGTTAGGCTATTATATGTGAAATATCAATCATGATAAATTCCATCTGTTATCGCCAGATCAAATACCATTGGAAGATAGTTATACGCTTAATGCCAGTAACCCTATGTGACAATCCCAAAAGTAATCACAGAGCTTCCGAACATCGCTTTAAGCCCACTCCCCCTTATGGCGGTCCCATAAGCCTCACGCAATCGGAGGCGTAAATTGGCACTACATATACCTTTTTTTCAAAAGGAGACTCATGTCCCCGCTAGGTTGATTATAGTATACTAGACAGATGGCTACACTTCCATACTTTTTGAAACACCCTAATCTGAAATATAAAACTTGGCAATAAAGATTCTTCAATATTTCCTTTACCTTTATTTTCTAATAAAGGTAAAGAAAATATTGAAGAATCTTTATTGCCAAGTTTCATATTTCAGATTTGGGTGTGTCAAAAAGTATGTGCATTTATGTGCAATCATGACTGGGGTATAATACTTATGGTAAATACGTTTTCATTCAAAGCTCTTTGAAATGGTTCAATTTGAAATGTAGGACAGGGAGGGATAGAACAAGTTTTTTTTGGGGGGGGGGGCTTAATGGAATCCATTTCCAGTTAGGTGCCCATGAACGTTCTACCCTCACAATTGACATATGATCTAAAGTGGTGTTGGTGTATCCTTTTTACGTTCTTTTGACAAGAAGAAAAGTCATGGTGTCGATAAATAAAACTTTCCATTCTTCCCAACATGTGTGAGGATGAAGGACACATTTCTGAAGGCTTAAACCATTAGGAACTTTAAATCTACGAGGAAATTAACCTCTGCACATAACACACATGTATGCTGCTGTTGGTTAGGTCCTTAGTAGTCATATACACTACACGTTAGACAGTGGCAATTGTACCAAGCCACTCGGAAGAAAAATGTACCTCGCTGATGCAAACCCTCCCAACCTAAACTGTCGAAAATATTGTGCGTTGTGATTTGAGGGCCTTTTGCACATGTCAGGTAAATGTTTTGTCACTCTTGGCCAGTTAGGTTATTTTATCCTTCTCACAATCATGACTAGGGGTATTTTGTACAATACAATGTGCATGCACAAAGATGTACAGTACCTTTATACTAGTGCAATCCAACAAAGTAGAGTCCAGAGCTGAAATCGCTTCCTCTCGGGAGTCAAAAAATACATTGTTAATCACAGATGCTAATAAAAGAATATCAGCGACTATCATGCCATTAATCTTTTTCCAATTCATTTAAAATTGATAATCATTTTGATGGTAACTCCGTGGGTTTGTTGCTCTTCCTCATTTCAGTTTGACCCTACTGTGTATTGTAGCAGCCATGCTGTTACTATATATATACACTTGAAGTTGCTTCATGTTTGAGCGAGCTCTGTCGTGTTGGTCTGGAAAGCGCCACCTTCACATTTATGATCGACATGAATTGTGTGATTGCCTGCTTGGCCAGTCTTAGCTCGAATGTTTTTAGTGTATTGACTTCCTAATTATGTGCATAGATTTGAAATGCAATGTCTGTTACGCACTTGAAGTTACTTTGAAAACATTCTTGCGAACTGGTTGAAATATATCAAACACTTGAAAACCGTGTTATGGAAGTAATGAATTTGGGTGAAATTGTACAAACACATTTTAATAATAGTTTTAACAGGCGCGAGTGGAATTTTGTGACACAGAACCGACGGCAATCTACGAGGGCATCACGGCCATATTTGATATCGGCGTTAGAAATTTTTGAAGGGCTTTACGGTGCCGTCTATTATTTCGAGCCCTGGGTAAAGACCGCAAATTTGGAAGTTGTGAGTGATCGATCGCAAGTTCTATACTCGCACTTCAAAGCTATATACAGTTAACCATAGTAGTCTATCATGAGGGAACCGGCAATCAAAATCATGATTCATCACTGTATTTTTTTCAATCAAGTACTCAACTTCTGGGGAGACTGACAGTGAACAGTTCACTTTGCAAACGTTTCCAAAAGAAGTGAAGGCAATCTTTTTTGTCCGGGTGGCCAAGGTTTCAACGTCGACTGGGCGTTGACGCATGCTCTTCAGGTTTTGTCCGGATGACGCGCCCGGACAAAACGGCTAGTGGAGAACTTGGCGGTCAATGGAGGAATAATTAGTGGTGTGTTACCTAAAGACTTTATTTTAAAATTGGGAATTCTTGTGTATAAAAACATTATTCAGAGTCATCCTGTCTATGTAGGACCATCTATTCATATGGAAGCGTCGATTTCATTCTCGATTAAATTTTTAGGACAAAAACCTATTTTTGTAATATTGCTGTACTAGTCGGTACGGGTATATCTTAGTGAAACTTTCATGTAGTTTTCAGCACGAGTGAGTTACGCTGAAACCTCTGATGGCCTTGTAGACCATAAACCCCTCTCCTTAAGAGTCCACAGGGACCAAATCTGCGAATAAATGCATACTTACATGTATTGTGTTGTCGAATGTCTTGATACATTTCGGATCTTACAAAAAAAATTACGGTTATCTTTAGAGCCTACGATGTAGGCCTTAACTGTGTTTTACATACCATTTATTTGACATTACCTCATTATTCTACTTTGCTTAGATCAAACTTATTGTCAAATGTTCAAAGTGTTGGTCATTGATCATTTCTCAATAGAAAACTAGGTTGCCTGTACCCGAGTTAGGCTGTAGTCATGCAAAAGTCAGGTGAATTTCTTAAACAGTATTTTTAAGTCTGAAAGCTCTCCTTATTAATGATGTTATCTGCAAAATTTGTACAAAAAGGGAGCTATGCTCTTCATGAAGAGCACGAGCAAAGAAATAATCATATTCTTCTTTATAAGTAATTCTACTCGAAAGGAATTGAGGCATTCACCAAAAATAAAGAAAACTGAAGGCATTCCAGGCAGTTTTTTTGCTTATATGCTTCCGCAATGAAAAATGGCATTTTGAATGACTTGGAAAGGCTGGAATCCCTGTTCTGTTATACAAGCTATCTCAGCCCAAAATCTCAACCGTAGTGATACACAAAACTTGGACATTTTTCTTTGCAATGGCCATTTTGGACAAAGTAAAATTAGATTGATGACGCATGGGGATTTTTTTTTAGAAGGATGACGACAGGTATTGCGTGAAACTTTTGAGTGATTACTCCACTCAGTTTACCCTACACGAGATAATAATGTAACAAGAAGCATAGCTGAGGTGTTTGCAAGCAAAGGGAGCCGTAAAATGACTTGCTTA
>WURT03070071.1:0-13479 GCA_009936505.3 Holothuria glaberrima
TTGGAAGAGTTCGCCATTTTGAAGATGACAACAACGATCAGGAGACAACAACTACGCATTCTGCAGCTCCAGCTGCAAAATGAGGAAGAAGAAGACTATGTATATGTCGTTGCAACTTTGATTCGAATGGAGAGGAAACGGCGACGTCGTTGGTGGGTGCGACCATGGATACAGAAGCGGAATATTTTGGGGCAATGTGAGACCCACCCACTTCCGCTGTGAGGCGTTGGTAAGAACTCCGTGCGAACTATTGATAAAAACAATATTCTTGCGAAAGCCGTAAGAAGTTCTCAAGAACAACTCAAGAAGTTCTTGCGGTGAACTTACGGCCGCCGTAAGGCAGAATAAGAAACAGAAATGCGCTGTTGGACCGGAAGTATACACACATTTCGTACGGAGTTCTTACGGCGTTCTTACCGCGGCCGTACGGTTAGGTCATTCTTACGGCGTTCGTAAGAATTGAAAAAAATCTTGGACATGATCATCGACCTGGCTACGAACTTAAGAACGGTCTACGGGCAGTTGCACTTCGTAAGAACGCCTCAAGAACGCCGTACGAAATGGACCACGGAATCCTTTAAATCGTCCGTAGACCGTTCGTAGAGTGTTCGTAGAAGCATTTGTGACCAAGCTGTATATTGTCCGCAAAGGCATTGCAGAGTTTGTTGCATTTTTAAAACTGCCTTAAGAGATGGGCCTTGTAGCATGGCGTAACTCACAACAATGAAATGGTGGACTTTCAAAAAAATTTAGTGCAGTTAGCACAGCATGTGTTTATCTGAAACCTTATTATTTGACGCAAACAGTCTGTTTTAAACAGCTTTGGAGGATTAATGTACCCTGTAAGTAAGGTATCATCCCCTTCTATCATTTTCACAGCAAACCTTAAGAGGGTAAGGAAGTCAAAGCAAGCAAGCCAGTAACCAGGGGTGGGGGTTGTCCCAGAAAAATTTTCGTCCAGAGAAAATCCAAAGCTACTGTTACCCCCATCCCCAAAACAATAGTTCATATTCTGAAAGCTATTCTGCCAAAGGCTTAGTAAATCTATGCGATGGTATACCGTGTGTGAGGGGGGAGGGGGTATGCGTGTATGTGTGCCTGTTCTAACACGATATTTCAACCAGAGTAACCGTCAGGGATCCCATACTTGACATGTGAATGGTCAATATTTAACAGATTTTTCCTATTATTTTTGGTAGAGGACAAAGATCATTTGAGGTCACCAGAGGTCAATACGTCTAAATCTTGTAAACACGATGTCATATATTAAATCAGTAAGTTTGAGGGATCCCATATTAGCATGGAGATGACCCATATTAGGCAAATGATTGCTACTGTTTTTTCGGTGGTGGTGGTCAAAGATCATGTGGGCCTCCAGAGATCTATACTGTGAAAACTGCGTAATGATGATATTTCAAAAAGGGAAACTGTTATGAATTTCATACGTGGTATGTCAGTGCTTCATATTAAATTGTAAAAGTCTACTGAGTTTGATAGAGATCAAAGGTCATTTGGTTTATACCTTGAAAACTGCTCGTAAACACGATATCCCAAGATAAGTTACTTCTAAGGTGAAGGTCAAACACTATTTTAGATCCACAGTGATGAAACTGTGAAAACCTGGCAATAAATGGTATCTCATAGAAGAATACATGTTTTGTGTCATACTTGGCACGTGGGTGCCCCATATTGAGTGATATTTTCTGTATTGTTTATGCTAGAGGTCAAAGGTAACTTGAGTTTACCAATCAATCTGTGAAGACCTTAACATGATGTGTTTAGTATGAAACATTATTTGGATCTTATACTAAACACATGTGTTGCCCGAAATTTTGAGCACTGATGACAAAATATCAATCTGTTTGATCTTTACCTTGTTTTTGTAAGTTTTGATGCCTTAAAGAAGCTGTATAGCGGCGTACTTCGGAAATAAGTACGTCATACCAAACGAGATGTCTACTCTCAGTGTGTGACACTAATATTGAAAATATTCCTCTTAACGCGTTTTGTATTCTCAGTTAAAATAATTTTTGCAATGTAATTCAGTAATAACGTTCGTATTTTATTTCTTAGATTTTTTATTTTTCACTTGCTACATATTGAACAATTTGTTTTTTGAATTTATAGTACGTTACTTTTTCTTCTGGCACGGGCAATTTTGTATCGTTTCAACTTGTAACGGTTCTGATCGATGGATCAATTAGTCAATACATCGTGTTATCATGGCAGCTGCATTGGACCGTTTCCGCGAAAAACTGATCATCTGGTTGCATTAGCATTTTGTTATACGAAGTCGTTATTGGTACGGACTCCGTATCAACAAGATGCCAGAAAATCTTGGGGACATGGATATTATCGTCTAATCAGAGAGTTGAAAGATCCCGCGCCGTGTACGATGAACTGATCGTCAACTTAGTGAGATGTGACTGTCTGACTATTACATGTCACTAGCCCACTGTTTGCTGAGACGGAGATAAAAAAGTTTGCGGATTCTTGTAGGCAATTCGGAGATTTTTTGCTCTAATTTAGTATCAGTAACGCATAGAGATAGGGATAGGGTTCTTTACGTGGTAGGCATACGGATAGAGGTAGGGTTATATACGTGGTACGTATAGAGATAAGGTTAGGGTTATACCCTAGGGTATGAGTAGAGATATAATATACGTATAGACATGTGTATACGCAATTAGTATGTACTTATAATATTTAAATCAGTTTTCGTCAGCTCGGCTCGCAGCGCAATCGGTAAGGGCTAGGACTCGCACCACTGACATCTACAGTGAATCGCGTTCGTATTCTTGCAGTCTCCCGCGTTCGAATCCCTCTGACCACCTCCTTTCATACACCTGCTTACCTCAAGACATGTTACTCTTCTTCATCTTGGCTCTTTTGGAACTTGTCACTGAAATTTTAATTTGGAGTTGTTAGCTTTAAGTGGAAATGCTTCGTGACTTCCGGTCACTGATTCTAAGTTAGTACCGTTTTTTTACCCAATCTCCTGCAGAAAAATAGAAGATACATACAAGTGAAGAAATTCGAGAACTATTACTTAGCTAACAATGAGACAAAGGCACATGTTAGGATAGCCCACCACAGGGGCGTATCCAGGACTGTATTTATGGGGGACATGCCCCGACACTATCTAAGCGGACCGCCACCATGCCTCCCAGACTGCAGGAAATGGCACTTTCTAGGTATTTTAAGTTGCATTTAAACACTCCAAATTTTGGTATCTCATATTTTAGAAATTTTACAAGTGAGAACATTTTTTATACTGTAAATTACATTTTTGAGAGTAGAATATTTTTTGTTCTAAATTGCGTTATGGGTTTTCTTTTTAGTGTTTGTTTCAAATGTGTGGGAAGCTGTTTTTCGGCTGGGTGGGGGTGAGTGAAGGTTGCTTCGGACTGCCGTCCTGGGGGAAGGTTAAGGGGAGGGGTGTCCCCCTTCACAGAAAATAATAACATAAGTTAAACCATTGGAAAACACAATGTTGAATTATCAAATAAACAGGTACTGGTGCAATTCAAATCAGAACTCTATTTTAATTACCAAGGAAGTTTTTTTAAACTACTGATTTCCTTTAGCTACATCATTGCAATTTCTCAGCATATAGCCCGAATTTTCACAGAAATGTTTCGTTGGGGGCTGCAGTCCCCACCTCCTATGCCTTTGGATAAGTTCTGGTTAAATGGAGAAGCATAAATTTTCCACAGAATATCTCACAAAGTCATTGAAACATACAAACAGCTAGGATATAAACTTAGAGCTATTACTGACATTATCTGAATTTGGGGGAGTAGTTCAATAGTTCAAATTTCTGATTTTCTGCAGGTTCCATAATTTCTGAGAACGCTCATACCATGAGCTTAATATTCACACGTCGGCTTTACTTGTAAACCAGAAACCACATTATTGAGCCTATGAAACAATCATAATCAAACTTTTGTCACTTGTATGTGTTGAGGAAAATATCAAAAATTGAAAGTGTGCTATTGCACAGTGGCCTGGCTATGCCCGCAGAGCCTAGGGGGGCCAAGCCAAGGAGCAGGAGGTCTGGTCCCCAAATGCCCCCTCCCCCCTTTGTTACGGGCCTGCTCAGGACTATCCTGAGATCTGATTGGGAACTAGGGCAGGGGAAATTTGGGAAAGGGGTAGCTGTGGGGGAAAGGAAAAAATCTGAGGGGCAAATGCCACAGTCATGCCCCACGTAGTGCTGCCACTGGGGATGTCTGATCAAATGACTGCCCCCTCCCCTTTTTCAAATTTTATATTCGTCCGTGCCATATACTGAAAAGAGGTCGCCATACCAGTAAGAAATGAAAATTATAAGAGGCGCCCTACTCCCAAGATCCCCCCCCCAAAAAAATACAAAGCTGCCAGTGCCACATTCAGACCACCTGAATTTCTGAAAAATCTGCAAGTGAAGTAGGGCAGTTGTGGTTCAGATCCTTTATTTGAGACTTATTAGCAAAGAGAAGATCTAGCAGCGCACGTACTGAATCCGTGTCCATAAGATGAATGACAATCTTGTGGGCATGTAGTCCGTGTTCGTAAGATAAATGAAAATCTTGCGAGCACGGAATCCGTGTCCATAAGATGAATGACAATCTTGCTTGTACGGAATCCGTGCAAATAGGACGAATGAAAATCTTGTGGGTTATGGAGTCCGTGCCAATAACGCCCACCTTTGTTATACTTGTAGTGTGTTTCTGGGGATTATTTTGGTTTCATTTCCAGTAATATAACCAGTTTTAAAATGTTGGAGGGAGAAAGTTTTCCTTTCGAGCTAGTGGAAAGCTCAGCAGAAGCAGATACTAGGAGTTATGCTGCAAAGAACCGTCTGTTTGCGTTTTCAAATCAACCTGTCAGTGTGAGAAGTCTCGTAGTGGAGGCTGTTCGTACAAGCCTAGCATCCTCCACCAGTAGCTCTCAGTATAAATGTGCGACCAGGCCGAAACGAAAATGCTTGAATCAACCACCTCCGGTAAGCCTTAAACCAGTGTTGTTTTTGCAAGCAATGAGTTTCCAAAGTTCCCCATAAGAGATTCGCTTTTACTAACCACCATCAAACTCGTTATAAGCTTACTAAGAAAGCCATAGGCCTAGCTAAAATTACGTTATGATAGTCCTAAAAGTAAGTAGTATCGTACTGAAACATGCAACACTAATATAATACACACGTACGTTGTGAATTGTGGTGTACTAGACATAATGTATTTCGGATCGAATCAATAAACCAAGAAGCATAACCGGATATGACGTAACGAAGTTGGCGGGTCCGAGAATTTATTCTGTTTTGGCGACTACTCAGCACCTTTAATTTAAATACAGTATATACCGTAAATTCACAATTAAACCGTCAACTTGTAACATTGTACTCAAATTATATCCACGTGGCAAGGAATCACTAAGGCTTTTGACTCTTTGTTAAAAAAAGCAGGTCTGAAAAAGACTAAGTTTTATGCACAATTGAAAAACAATCAAAATGACGGCGATCCCTTGATTTCATTTAAATGCTAAGGGCGCACTAGGTTGTCCTATTATTAAAATAATATTGCGGTGCACTGCATACGAAGCAATTAGCATGCAAAGACAAGTCGATCTGTATACAATCAATGAAATCCTACTTAGTTTATTCGACCAACTCATGAAGGTCTTGAGTGGAATTTTCTTAAATTACTTCTTGTTATGCCAATTGATCGATAACCCCAAGGTTTCAACTCTTTCCCTGCTTTTATCCTTTCTCTTGGTTTAATCTGTTTAGCAGATCAAAGATTTTAAAGAAGAAATTACGAAAGATATGTGCTTTTAGAGGAACTGTAGAACATCAGTAAAGTTCTTGGAAGTGCTTTACTGAATATGACTGTTGTTATCTCAGAAGTATAATCCAGCAATGACGGTTTCTGAAAAGTAACGCTCAATCTTCATGAAACACAAAATCCGTAAGCTTTACATGATCGTATTACAACGATCCGTCATTTAGCACGTTAGGGCGTAATGAATGCTTTCGTTCCACATATCTATGTACGTTATTAGCGTAGGGGATGGGGGTAACTTCTGAACGTGGGCAGAGACCGCCCAAAACCGGGAAAAAAACCAATGCCACTCGAAACCAAAGATGATTCAATAATATATATCTTGCATTACTCTTTTTCTAAGACACAATTTCCAGCCTCCTTTGTACAAAACTACCAAACACATATGGGTCATTATTGACGGAGTGAACAATGTATAAATCCCAGTGAATACTCCTATTAATTTTCAGTATACTTTGTACCCTTTTAATTTAAATACCATGTAAAACTTTATTATCTATGGGCCATATACTTTGTTGATCCATGACAGCTTGCTCTGAGTTTATCGATGTGGTCTTGGGTGGTCTAAAAGCTTTGTCGGTTTGGGTTGTCTGGCCAACCTCAAAACCAATGTATAGGTTTGGTTTTGGGCTGTCTGAGTACAATGCTTCGTCGGTGTTGGGTGGTCCATGGTTGTGTCCAAATCCGCTATTGGGTGTTTTGGACATAAAACCAAGACAGACGCACAGCTTTAGTTCTCCCCGCACTGAGTTCTCTCGGCCTTGGGTTTCGCCCCTAATACTGGTCGTTGCCTTAGACCAGAGATTAACCACGGACCGCTCTTTGCTTTGACCTTACTCGCATTCAGTCACTCCCCTCTACTGTAAATCCTGGATACATTACCCGGGAACTGACTTAAGAACTGCTTTTAATTCAGGCCTTGAAGAGGAGTTGTTTTACGTCTCTAACCAACCACATATATGGGAGAAGCCTATGTGGTTATGAATCACAACTTCACGTTGGGTAGCTAAACAACGTAACAATTTAGATCAAATGTGGTTTCTTTACAAAAGCCAGTTCAGATGGGAAAACCGTAGATTACTCTTGGAAGAAAAGCCCACCTTACTTTGACCCGACCAGGTATCGAACCCCGGACCTCCCGGTTGCCAAGCTTCGTTGCTCCAAATGCCACCGCCTTTTTCCACTCCGCTACAGCACTGGTACCGGCTTTCATACTGCTTCATGATAAGTCATTAGGTTATTGACTCTCGACAGAAAAGCAACATCTTAATACTGTGAGTGTTTAAAATTATTAAATTTAAGATTTAAGTGTCTGTCCTAAAATTGAAGTTGAAAATATTATTCTTTCGATTGTTGAATGCTTTGTATAAAATACACCTTATCATGTCCCATTTAATCAATCGATTTTCATCATTTTGTAAAATTTTTCTTAGGATGACTTAAGGTTTACACTAGTAATACTTACTAAAAGTGTCAAATTCAATGTTAGTTTTGAGGAAATGATTTAGTTAACGTAGGCTAGTTGAAAGCTAAGACTTTAAATGTTTGTTTGGAAGTTTCCTTTGCATTCTCGATATTGGTGTTTTATGTTCAATTACGAAGATTGATATAAATAGTTTCCTCGTTTGTCTCATTTAGCAGGTCCCCTCAAGTGGAATTAATGTCCTCATTATCGTGTTATTGTACAAGCCATTAATAAGTTAGGTTGTAACATGCTACACATTTGCGGATTGTTGCTAAAACACCTAAAAGCTGCTTTCTGGTCAATGCACTCGTAAATGGTGAAGAAATACACTTGTACAGCCCGAGCTGCATTTTCAAGGCATAGTTCAATATATATGTACATATACGTGCGCGAAATCACTTGTTTTACCTGGCCATGTTTAGGGGACTGGAAACCTGAGCAAAAATATTTAATTTAAATTAAAAAATAACAAAATATGCAAGGACAAATGCTGTGGATTAGCTTTTGTACGACTTCAAAAAATTCATCACCATAGCTTACTCCCTGAAACACATCAAAGTTCCGTCAGAAGTCGTTGTATGTTTTGTTAAATAATTTAGGTATCCTCTCTTTCTTCGTCAAAAATAACACGTAAATTAACATTGGATTAACTTAAGCAAATTGGTAACATAAATGACCAGAACCATAGGGCTTCCACTTTGATTGCTTACCGTTCTTCGAACTCTTCGTTTATATCATACTGAATATGAATGATCTGTATTCTTTTGTCTGAAACCTTGCACTTTTACATGAAATTATTCAAAACAACAGCAATTAGTAATTCGAGGCAGCGGGCTGGGTATAGACTGAATTCATGTAGCGTCACAGAACAGTAAGTGCGCCATCGGCTTATTTAAGGAAGTGGAATTACAACTTAATTAAGGGCGGGTGACACTACAGCGATTTTTAATCCGAAATCCGATCCGAATTTTTCAAAATCGGACCAATAGTTTTTATTCAGACTTGTTTCTAAGGATGGTCACGCTATATCGATAACTGATCCTAGTTTGTCCTCACGATAAACTGTTCTGCTATCATTATATAACTTATATCACTCAACAGAGCTATAGTTGTCCGAAATTCAATCCGATTTTTGTACGTGTGTCCAATTAACGCTGTCTGTCGATGTGACGTCTCGAAATAATAAGTTAAGATTTCATCTGTGTAGTCCTCTGATGAAATTTTTGATATTTTCACAGGTTGACCAATTTTTGGCTTTTTCTGACCATGGATTGCGAAGATTTCAACTAAAACTCACAAAAATCGGACCGTACTAGATACATATCTGAAATCGCTCTAGTGCGACCAGCGCTTTACACCAACACAAACTGTTGGTTGTTAAAGATCTGTGGACATGTAATAAATTCAGTTGTTCTACTCAACAAAGCTAGATTGAGATCCCCTGATCAAAAGTCAGTTGGAATTATTTGAATATCTTTTACCGTTCTCAAGATATTTCTCTTCAAAGTTTGACCATTTGTGGGAATTGCCATTAGCTATGCAAACATATGATGTGAAGTGTTGCACAGTGTCTGTGTTTCTTTTGTTATTCCTTTGTAAATTATCTGTTAATTACTTAATAGCTAGTTTCTACTTTGGTGTTTATTGTGGATATTTTCAAAGAACTAAAAAGCTACTTCCAAAATTAACCCCTTGTCGCATCTCAAAATTACAGCTGTCCTTGGGCTAAACTAACAAAGGATAACATTATACCCAGTTGACAGGTCCCTCTCTGTACATCACAAATTTGCATACGTAGCTCATGTTCATGATGTAGAACTGAAAACAGATATTGTCTTGTAAAATGGTCAATATTTGATGGATTTTAATAGGAATTGCGGCTATTTTACCATTTTTAATGCAGTTTAAACCAAAAAGGCAAGCATCACATTAACATGTCTACCGACTTTTAATTTTTGCACCGGTCGAATACGCGACCGACTCCACGAGAGCGTGCGAAAGCTATATGTGCTTATTACAATTATTTGTATTTAAGAAATGCACCCTGTGTGGCAAGTTTTATTGTATTCCAACATGCCGTAGTGTAACGTCAATGTACAGGGGTCTATGGCATTGTTCTAAATACTTTGTTTATAACCCTCTTCAAAAAAGCAACCAGAGGAGCCATGGGGTTGCAAATCTAATAGCCCCCATAGACTGTACTTACCTTGGGGTTAAAGAAATTTCCGAACATACATTACAAAACACTACTTTTAGGTCACTTAAGCCGAACGCACACGGACGACAGAAAACGCTAAACACGAGACAGAAAACACCCGTTTCGTGTTTTCGCGAAACGTTTCGCAAAACAAGCACTGCTTGATTTGCGAAACAAGTGTTCAGCTAAACATGTGTTTTGGACGGAAACGCCATTTTTTTTCGTCCAACGCACACGGACGTCAGCGCGAAAACGTGTTTTCTGTTTCGTGTTTCGCGTTTCTGTCGTCCGTGCGCGTTCGGCTTTAAACTTCAGTCTCGAACTTAATCAACTAGAATGTAGTATTTAAAAATGTCTGGCTTGTTCACTGTTTTTGTTGTTTTATGCCTTTCGTTAGTTTTTAATTGATTTACCCGTCATTTTACATGTCCCCATTTATTTTCTTTATTTTTTATGTTTTGTATGATTGTCTTCTTACTTTTTTCTAAATTTTTAAACTTTTACTTTCTTATTTTTGTACTCTTGTAATTCGAGCATCGCAATTTTCTCTTTTGGATAAAAAATGACTCTTACTCGTCTTACTCTTATCTCACATCACTCTATACATACCAGGCGGTTTATAATCTTTTCAAACATACCGTTTTGCAAATAATGGATTACGCATGCAAAATTTTCCTATTCATATGGTTAAGGAGGAGATAATGATTGTTGCTTTATTAAACTCTGGCAAAGTTGACGTTTTAACTACATTTTACCTTTAAATTCGCACCTTATAACAAACAATTGAAAGAGCACAGGTTTAAATTTTGGCGAGTGAAGGCAGACACCCCATTGCAGAAAACTTGATTTACCCTCTGACCTTTGACTTACAACGTCATCAGTTACACATGCACAAACTTTTTTGGTTAGGTACCAACCCACAAATGAGGAGTTCGCAACACACTTTTCGAAAAATTTTGACAAATTGGACCTTTTACTTACATTTTGACTTTTGAACCTACCCTTAGCCACAAAAAGTACTATATGAAAAAATATTCCAGTCCTAACATATCCTAAGGTTTTATTACCTTTTCTAACATATTGAAAGACAAATAATGTTAGGTGAATAATGGCAAAAACCAAGTTTTGGCAATTTGACGTTTGACCTATGACGTCATCAATTACACATGCACAGTATCTATGACCAGGTACCGACCCACTAAGTTTGAACTTGATCGGACTTACGGTCAAGGAAGAGTTCTCAACACACTTTTTCTCAAAATTTTGGCAAATTTGACCTTTCACCTACATTTTGAACCTACTCTAAGCAATCAAAACACACTATTTTTTAAATCATCTTATCAGGTAAATATATTTTATGGTGGTAAGCCTATTACATTTTCTAACATACTGATAGGCAAATAAAGTCAAATACAGGCAAATAAATATCCAGACAATTTGATCTTTGACCTCTGACTTTTGATCTATGACGTCATCACTTACGAATGCACACGTTTTGATGATCAGGTTTCTTCCCACCAAGTTCATCTTCATCGTAATTACTGTTTAGGAGTTCATGACACATTTTTTGTTCGCAAACACAGACACTCAGACACACAAAACTTAACATTTTTTTATGTTAGGTGAAGTGCAATATCTCAACTCCCCACAGGTAACGTTATAAAAAGGATTGTGGAATAGAATTCTCGTTTACGTCGTTTTGGCCACAGAAAAAATGCTATTGACAAAAGCGACGCATAACACCACTCTAACCCATATAACCGTTACAATTGTTATTTGGAAAGGGTCTATTACGAGAATACAAAGACTCCCTTACCTGGACAATCGATATAGGTAACGCCGCCAATATCCTTTTTCGCAATCCGGACTACACATGCGTAGATCTTGAAAATCAGGAAATGAACAATGACACTTCCGGACCTGCATACACATGCCAAAACTTAAGTTTATTTTAGAAGATATTCAAATCATCCCCTAATAAATCGACCGGAAATATGCGGGGGGGGGGGTTCTTATCAGTGGTTTTGTATCCTAGAAGAATGTACATCGTATTTTCAGTCTTAAATATTTTCTTAAAATAAAAAAGCATTTGCTGAGTGCGGTTTGTTTATCTTCTATGCATTACATAACTCCTAACACATTTATATTGCTCAGCCCTGTGGTTTATTGGCAGTAACGTGTGTCGCAGTGCCTTTTTGCACTATGAGAGGTACTTATGCTGTTATGAAGTCAAGGGTAGGACTAGTCAGGTAACCCTGACGTTTAATAGGGAACGTGTTTTCATTTGATCTTATCACTTACCCTACGTCAGGGCCCACAGCGTAAAGAAAGTCACTTCCCAACCAAAAAAAGAAAAAGAAAAAAAAAAACTCTTGCTAACAAACAACGCTTTTTTTCGTCAAATCCAATCCTTACCGAGAAGTCTAGCACATAATAAGGATGACAGCATTTGCTCCATACCTGTCCGAAAGTCTCACGCCTACATCATCGTTGATAAACATTGGAAACGTTGGGGATTTGTTTGTTACAGCTGAGCTGTTCACTGCGTCTCAAACTACAGACGTTGAGAGCGTTATATATACAGAGGCCTATCCATATATCGTAGGGTCGTCGAGTGGCAGAGTGGTCTATCCCAGCTGCTGTGCACCAAGGTTTATATGTGCATGGGTTGGAATCAAATGTAATTAACACATGTAAATGGTTTGTAAGTAAACTTAACAAACTGCATGGGTTCGAATCCTGCTCGATGTACGTGGGCTCCTCTCCGGGTACTCCGTGCCTCTAAAATCGGTTGCCCAGCCGACGAAGTCGGTTGTGCGCCGGACAGAAGCACCTTCGGGTGGACCAGTTAACTAGCCGACTTTTTTGCATAAACTGTACATATAGACTCTATATACACTGTGTGTATAATATAGCCCTTCGAACACCCGTGATTCAAACCTTGTACGATGTCAGTGTTATTGGTTGAACGCTTCATGTGACCAATGGCGATAGAACTTGTCACAAATGTGTATATTTAAACACTAAGCTCCACCTTCACTGGAAGTCAAAATCAGTACTGAAGCATGCCCTCGATGTCGGGTTACCCTGACTAGGGTAGGACATGGGTAAATGGCAATAAGGTATTTCGGAATGAACACAAGGAGCGTAGGTCAAAGGTCAAATGAGGGGAATCCGCAGGGAACGGACGAACTTTTTTCCACCAATACCGTGGAGCTAGAGGCTATATACAACTAATGAGAGCCGCTACACAGACACTCGACCTATGACTGGATGTAAACACAAAAAATTACATGGACGTACGTAGCACGCGATACGCATACTGTTTACATTGTATGATTGTACAACACGTACATTATGCAGACTAGACATCGACAAGACAGGAACTTAACGTACTAGTACTGCAAGTAGCTAACCAGCTAGCTGCAAGTCGTAAGCCCCACAGTTCTCAGGATGGTTAGGTTATCGATGCAGTTTGGCGAACGTTGTCATTCGGCTTACAAAATTTAGGCTACTGAGATTTAGGCCTATGGAAGATGGTGATGTATCTACAGATTTAATTCGATAATGACGAGTCGAGAAACCTAGGACTTAAACTAGTCTCTTTTTGAAAGGGTTAACTACCTTGTCGCTCTAACGTTAACAGTGTTTGCCACACTGAAAATGCCCGAACTCTAAACTCTAATGTTAGGACTACAACACATTTCCATTTAGAATGGAAGAAATGTGTGTGATAATGATCACTCGAAAAATATTGTGAAGGAAATAATCTACGATTTCCCTTCACTAACCTCCTTGATAAAGTTCGTTAGCGTCACCCGGCCCACATCGTCTAGAGTGCATGCAGTAGTATGCTCATGATATTTGATCACTAATTCACTATTTAAGGAATAAATCGCATTTGGCGAACTATTGTTGGTAAATAAACCGTCGAGACTCCAAATTTGACAAAATAACGGACGAGGCGAAGCCGAGTCCGTTATTTTGCCATATTTGGA
>WURT03070104.1:0-13479 GCA_009936505.3 Holothuria glaberrima
CTCAAATGACCTTTGACCTCCACCAAAAACAATAGGGTTCTTCTTCTTAACATGACAAATCTATATACCAAATATGAGGTGTCCGTCGTTCCTATCTCGAGATATCATGTTTACAAGGTTTTTGCAGTTTAACCTCTGGCGACCTCAGATGACCTCTGACCTCCACCAAAAACAATAGGATTCTTCCTCCCAAATTGACAAATCTATATACCAATTATGAAAAGTGTCTGTCATTGATATCTTGAGATGTCGTGTTTACAAGCCATTTTCAAGGTTTTCGCAGTTTAACTTCCGGCGACCTCAAATGACCTGTGACCTCCACCAAAAACAATAGGGTTCTTCCTCTCAACATGAAAAATCTCTATACCAAATATGAAGTGTCAGCCATTGCTATCTTGAGATACCGTGTTTACAAGCTAGGCGCCACATACACACACACGCACATACACACATACATACACACGCCATCATAAATGCATAGGTTTCTCTTTCATCGAAACCAATAAACCATGTTAGGACCCTGGGTCATTTGGGGCTGCTGTCTAGGGCCCTGTACAGGAGAAAGTTGCTGTCATCGGTGTTTCAGCGTTCTACCATGCATTTGTTATCATTCTAAGTAGTTTTCATCCTTGTCTCTCTCAATGTATTTTTTAGCACTTTTCGGCCCCCTGTTTTGGATCCCACAGGCCGGTCATACAGGATGGGCCCTGGCAGCAACACAGATTCTTCAATTTCATACACATCCAAACATCATCAGATCATCAAACCTTCTGTCCCTTTTCATGTGATTAACTCGTCCTGGCTGATGGTCTAATTCAAATGACAATTTAAGAGGGTGTTAACTGTAAAGACAGTAAGTGAATTGCATGCACTGTGACCTCCACACTTATGTTCTGCTTCCAACTCCAGATATTCCAGTTCTTCTTAAGAAAGGAAATTCAGTTGTTCGAAAATAATAAAATTTTATGTAATAAAAACACATTGCTCCTAAAGTCTTTTGTTGTTCTGGTGTTTAATGTGACCTTGAAACATGGCTAGTATTCACTGTAGATTGAGCTTAAAGTTTTTGTCAGACTAGCCTGCAACTATAGTTCTGCAGTGTATATATTTCATTTTCATGTGCCAAGATTATCAAAAAAAGTAATATTCAATTGGTCTACCTGTATCACTTTCCAGGTTTCCTATTATGCAATGCACTGCAAGCCTGCTTTTGGAGAAAATTTTCAGGTTGTCCATTAGACAACCTGAAGCCAAAATTTGGTTTTCTGAAATAAGTTTTGGTTCTTCAAATAAAAATAACACACAAAAGGTAAATTGTATTTCATGTCACTGCCACAGTAAACAAATATTTGTTCTAAATTCTGTCTGCTTTCCAATGATCTTTTTCTTTTTATTTTATGCTTCAAGGAAGAATGACAGTTGGTACTGCTGTCTCAATACCACTTCCTACAGGAATGACATACTTCCTTGCTTATGTAATGAACTATGGTATTACAAAATTTACCCATCCATTGGACGAGCTCAGAAAGAGAAGTTACTGTGTAATGCAATTTTTCTCGTCTCAATTTTCAGCCCTTGCACTGAGGTGAGATGAACATAGAATTTACTCCAAAATAAAACATACTAATGAAATGAGGTATACACCTACAAAGAAAAATACATAATTAGCTGCAAAAAACTTTAAAAATGTCATCATTTGAATTTCTCTTTAAAGTCCCTCGTAGTTCTACACTTTCACTTCTTTCCTCTTTTATTACCCTCTACCACAAGGATCTTACAATCTGCAAGACACAATTACAGCTTGTGTATGTGTTATTCATATCAGCCTAGCTTCTTGATGCACAATTACAGCTTATGTATGTGTATTCATATCAGCATACAATCCTCAACAAAAATGATGGGACAAAACAAGCAAGAGTGAGATCACCATTCCCCTATCTGCATCCCCATTCCCCTGTTCAATGTTGCGGCAGCCAAACATGTTCTGAGACTTCAACATTGATACAGGGAGAGGGGTCTGTCCCATGTACTTTTGTCGAGGATTGTCTGAAGCCTGTAAAAAGGTATAGGAGTTTCCAAATTTGGTTTCACAGTGTTTTAAAAAGAGGAGGTTGCCAATTTATTTTTCAAGTGATGGTAAAGGATTAACAATTGAAATTTTCTGGTCATTTTCCAGGCTTGTCAGTATGTCATATTTATATTAAATTGTCATGAAAAGGAGCAAGACAGTACTTAGCACTGGCTTTTACTTGAACTTTTCTTCACCTGAGTTTGGGGAAAGGAATGTACTTCATTCATCAGCAGATTCATATGAGGTAGGGGTAGGGGTGGTAGTTTTCTGGCTGGTCAGTGTTTTTATTTATATTAAATGGTAATTAATTGCAATGGGAAGACACCAAAGAGACTTTTGCATCTTATTTTTGTTGATGCGGGGGGAGGTGGGGTGAGAGGAAAGGCGGATGTAACATATTTCATGGTATACCGAACGGTTAACCACAAAGTCTTCTATTTCTCACGAAAAAAAATATTAAATGATGATTGAAACTAAAATATGGTTAAAGTAAGAATTTTGTGGAATCATTTCGTCTAGTAAACATGACAATGCACTAAAGGATTACACTGATTTGAAACGGTTAACCATTTTTCTTCAACAAAAAGCTTTATATACAGAGGGACTTTGTGGATTTGGAGGGTTGACCATTGAAATACCTTGAAATAGTGTGTAGGTCAACGGTAAACCGTGCTGAGGTCAATGGTAAACCGTGGCGCTATTTTGATACGATGAGGACTAGTAAAGTAGTGACGATGAGGTCTACGTTCAACTAATAAATTTAGCAAAATTAAGCAAACATGCAGGGCTTTCTTGTTGTTTGGTCTCCCGAATGTTTAGTGCAAATTTTACCAGTAACTATATGAGTAATTTTGCCCCACCGTTCCCACCCAAAAAAAATATTTCACCTCCTGCAAGCTATCTCGCCTATTTTAGTACCAACAACTTGCATATATTTGCCCGCCAGCCCCCCCACCCCGAAAAATATTTCGCCTCTTGGACGCTATCTCGCCGCCTTCAGTACCTTGTCTGACTACTGGCCGCCGTAAAAGTCATATGTAAACCATGCATATCTGAGTTATTCTGTTCACTGTTCTGTCATTGCACAACAGCCGAGGACACAAGTCAGTATAACGTTGAAAAAAAATTCCCTTCTCACCCTTGCGGGTTCTTAAAAACCGTGTTCATTGTTTTGGTATTCCTCTTCTGACGACATGCCCACATGGGGCCCGTATGGGCAAACATCTCGGCCCCCAATGAGCCCTTGTGGACACCACATAGGAGGATCTTTCCTCATGGGCTCCATGAAAATTAGGCCACAGTGCCCATGTGAGTCCAACATGGGAGAACCTACCCACTGAAAATGTACCAAACGCCCATTTGGGCCCCTTGGACAAATCTTCATGAAGCCCATACCCATGTAAAGCCTATCATGCACACATATATCCCTTGTGGGCCCATGTGGGCACGTTGACAGGGACAAGGGCTTCTTTTCAATGTGAATACTAGACTTTTAATCATAGACATACTTTGTTCAAAAAGACTAATTTTTTCACGAATTATCATGCGTTGAGTTTAGCCATGAAATACTCCCTATACCTTTGTACAGGCGTCAGAAAATCCTCGACAAAATGATGGGACAAAACAAGCAAGAGTGAGATCACCAACCCCCTATCTGCATCCCCATTCCCCTGTTCAATGTTGCGGCAGCCCGACGTGTTCTGAGACTTCAACATGGGTCTGTCCCATATACTTTTGTCGAGGATTGTAGCTTCTTAATTCACAATTAGAGCTTGTGTATACATGTGTATTCATGTCAGTCTAGCTTCTTGATTTACTTCAGGTAGGCTGACATTTTAAAACCACCAATAAAATGACAATATTATACCTTACTGTTTTGGTAGTAATTGTCTTCCAATCATGACAAGCTAAAACAATTCCATAATCTCCTTTGCCTATCACTTTGCCCTGCAAAACTTTGTTGAGATGACATTGACCATTCAAATTTGTCATCAAGTCCTCCAGGGGGCAAAAAAGAAAACTTTCCTTTTATTGCCTTATTTTGGAACAAGGAATTTACAATCAACTTAAATTTATGTTTTTCAGTAAAGGCATGATGATGTTTTTGACCAATTGTATGATCGTGTAGATGAGCCTGAAGATGGAAAATTTTGTAAGAATAGAAACAAATCAAACCTTGTCCATGAGTACACCATCACTGTACCCTGCTCCAGTGAATGGCACTTGAGAAAATACACGCTCAACAAAAGGTTTTATGTCAGAGACATCAGTAGAGTACATCACACAATTTTGATGGACTTCTCTGGTCAAGGCCTCTGTTCTCTTCTTTGGAAAATCCCCTGTGCAACTGCTTGCTTCAGCTAATTCTCCTTTGGTTGAAGTGATACAACCTTGAGAAGATGACCCACTTTCAACCCCCAATATTGTCTTCTCCTGCAAATAAGACAGGATAAAAATCTTTTATTAAGAATACATTAGAAATATGATCAGTACTTCTAACATTTGACACTCTTATATGTTGACAAATGAAGTAGTTCATTCTTTTATTAAATCTTTAAAATGACATATTGGTGATGAAATAACATTTCCCAAAGGTTAACCAACTTATTTCCGTTTAAGTCCACCTTTTACCACAAAAACGTCTAACAGGTGTAGGGTCAGAGTAATCATAATAAGGCAAACATCTGCAATTACAAGGTGGTGACTTACTTAAAATGGATTGCATACTCTTTGGGAAGCGTTAAGTGACCATGTCGTACAGAGTAAAACTTTTTGTAGTTATATATGCTTCTTCCAGTATTTCCATCCAAATGACAAGAAAATTACAAGTTGCATTGATAAAAATACAGCGATTACCCTCATCTATCAGACACTCCAGTGAAATAACGAGGGGACAGTAGTCAGGAAGAGCAGTTAAAGAAGATAGAAACTATCATTCAAGTTTTTCAACAGGCAAATAAAAGAAATTTCCTGGAGAGATAGTAAATTCATAAGTATGTGCCTATAAAAGCTGACTGACTGAGTCTATGTCAAAATGAGTGGTCCAAACCCAGAACTGGTTACTTTTCCTATCTTAAAAACTTACTGATGTCTCAGCTAAGATTTTGTCCAATCATAATGCTTGCATTACTCCAACATTGATGCAAAATTGCAAGTGCAGAAGGATCTGGTTTTCACAAGATAAATATAGGGACTTTGTAGTTATGCCCCAGCAAATGATATTCAGTCACTCCACTTATACTTACACAATGCAGAAGGTGATGAGATATACTAAGCTTTTATCCTGTCAATGTATAGTATGTGGCAATAATGTGCACTACAGTTTTTACCACAATTATTTTTCCCTTTTTCTTTTGAGGTAATATTGTACCTAAGAGACAAACTTACCTGTTTTTGAATGTTCCCATTTCCATCCATACTTGGCTGCTCAACTGCTTGCACATCTTCAAAAGGAATTGAACTCACAGGTTCCTGCATGAAGTCTACTCCCAAACTAGAAAAGTTAAGGAAAAATGAGACAGAACTACATTCAAAGGCCCTTTAATACACTGCCAAAAATTGTGTCAGTCATCCAGTGATTTAGCCCACATTTATATGAGTGACACTGTTGCATACAACAAATCAGAATGTGATGCAAAGAAAACTTTTGAACAACTTCTTCACACATTTGCATTTTAAAGTAATCACTTTCAATTTTACCAATAATTAATCCTAACTTCTAGATTTCAATGCTAGTGAAATAGTCGGGCCGGAGCAGGGGCCATGAAGCAAAGGTCGATTCTACTAGATCCATGGTTCACTACACCAGAGATTTCAGACCAGAAAGTTCTAAATTTTAACCCTAATCCTAGCCAAGGGCTCGAAATAACCGATGGCACTTATAGCCATGGCTATCGTACCTTTACTGATGGCTATCGTACCTCTCAAATATGAAATAACATAACATAGACCTATGAAATAACATAAACTAAGTGTAGCCATTTTGCTCATATTAGTTATGCCTTTTTTGGATCTTATTTCAAGCAAGGCTAGCCCAAATCCAAAGGTGCAGCACCAAACCTAATCCTATTATTTATCATTACCTTAGCTGGTAGGTTTTTGGTCTAGTAAACCTGAAGTCCAGCAAGACTCCAAATTTGCCCCATATTCAATATGCAGTTACAGTTCATACTGTTCAAACATTGCACCATGTGCCATGAATACGCACTGGTAGTTATATTTTTTCCAGCTACCCCCTCCGTCAGGCAAACCATTTGCGACGTCACACTGGAGAATTGACAGGACAACTGGCAGGACAAATTCTCTGCTCTCACTTCCCTTCCCCCCTTCCCCTTGGCTCATACCCGGGTACTGCACCTTAGAAATGTTACTACGTGTAATAAATGGGTAGAAATTACTGGTTCCACCAAATTCCAGTTCCAGCCAGAATTAAATTTACATTCCAGTTCAGGTGCACCTGTAGCAATTACCTACCTTCTTACCCTGGGGGCTTCCATGTGATCTGATGTTTTCCGAGCCATGTTGTGGTTGTTACGTGTCATACCTGTTGTAGTAAACAAATACATGCCCTCAATCATAAGTCTAGAATTACAAGAATATATCTTTAAGAGGTTGGAAAATGAATTACATTCACCCAAGTCTCATTTTCATAGCTTAATTACTCCATTGCTGAGAAAAAGAAAATGTTAGTACACTTATATTTGAAACAATGGATTGCACAATATTTGTGGTGTCCTTCTTGTACACCTCACATTACCTGCTTTTGTTTTCTTTTGAAATTAAGATGTTTATATGACCTTGAAACATTTACTGTATCCCTGCATAGCATGTTGTACAGAGAGGACTTATGCCGCCAAGTCACTCTAAAAATACTAGACAGTGATCACATTTTGGCAAAAGGTTCAGTGGCTTTCTAAAACCAAGGAAAAGCAATGATGGTAATTTGAGTATTGCAAGAATGATGTCACAACTTATTGTGCAATCTACCATTTTAAATTGAATAAGCTTCACCACTTTATATTTCAGCTCAGGAATGTCCTGTGAAAATGTTAGTTTGACCATTTTGCATGCATTTTTCAAGCTTTGTAACAAATATTTTTGAACTTTTATTCTTAAGGTACACTTTAAACTCAAAGTCAATGGGGAAAATCTACACTTCTGATAATCCCCCCACCCCCACAAATGCACCCCTATCCCTTAGGCAAGACCAACAAGGGTTAGAGTTAGATGAGGTTTTACAGCCCAGTTTTTAACCAACAAGGAAAGTAGCAATTTGTGATACTCCATCCCATATTAAAGCCAGGGTAGATGGACTGATAACAGTTCTAGAAATCCTCTAAGTCTTTCAAATATAAGCCTACAGCAGGGTGTTATTATGAAAGGGTGTGCACCTGCCTCATATTACATAGGCCACTGTAACCATCAGCATAGGCTACTGTAACCATCAGCATGCTGCCAAATTGTCAGAAAATACCCACCTATCAAGAGTACCAGGTTGAACTCCTAAATTCTGATTCAGTAATTTTTACAGTCTGTGGCATAAATTAAAATGGAGTTTAAGGCAGAATTAGAAAGCTGCCAGCTATTGATGAGCTAGACTGCTTCAGGAAATGTGTAATATTAGTGTTTTGGACAGATATTTATTTATTGTCAGTCTAGTGAAATTATATTTCTTCACTTGACCAGAAACATCTTGGAGAAGGTTATACTGTATTTGTTGGCTCAATGACAAACTGTACAAGGTAAATTACAAACTGTCCTGACATGAAATGTGTGCAGCTCTGATGGGTAAATGCATGCACTGTTTGTGTTAACATTGGCAGGCTGAGTTTACAATCTTCAATTGACCCAAAGAAATCCAATAGGGATTAACACACTTGCATTTTGTGTGGGTATGGGGTGGGGTGGAACATTTACATGGAGATGAGTTAGAATAACTTACTAGGTCTGGACTTGTGTCAACATTTTATGCTTCCTATAAGTCCAATTCTGCTTTTTTCCGGCATTCTACATGTAGCACTTTTTGCATGGTCTTCTGTGCTCACCAAAATGGTTTGAATGGGAGCATAGCATGTAGGGTCTACAGTAATTGAGGACTAGTTTTGACTGGTCTGATCAGTAGTAATGACACGTGGTTTCATACAAGTGGGACAATAATCAGTGTTGTATGCCACGAGGCTGAGAACCAAGTCGTCGGCCTCAGTAACTCATGTTTCCACCTCGGTCTCGGAGTTTACTGTCTAGATGTCTCGGTTCGAGACTGGAATGAGTCATGGAATAAAACTTTCAGGTTGCAAGATTGCAAGATTTCAACAATTTTGCCTACATGCATTGTTCATCGCAATGATTGGAATCGGTATGGTGCTAGCACGCGATAGCCTACAGCGTTGAATTAATAGTTCCTATATATCTATATATAGCCCTGGACTCGGGTGGTGCCAGGTGGAGGCAGAGGACCCTGGCCCCCATCGGAGAAGGCTTCCCCCTTCCTGTCAGGGAACTTTTACAGTTTATTCGGGAGTGGTCCATACGATAAAGTATGCAGTCGCAGATGGTGACATGTCGCCCTGAATTTTACGTGTTCTTGCTCTCAAGAGGTTAATTTCTCTACCCCCTCTGTCGGGAAAATCCTATCGCCGGCCATGGTTGGTTTACTTATTTTGGCTTTCAAAAAGGTCATTTCTGTGATAAAACCAAAAATTTTCGGCTGGCTTTGCTCACTCATACTCAGTTCCGTTACTTATGAAACCCTTTCCATCTTTTCAAGCAACTTAATTAGTAGAATACATGGATTTATGTGAAAGTCAGGAATTTCATCTCATTTTGCTAAACCTAGTTACTGTAATGTTTCTGTTACAGTATGTCTGTTGTGCAGTGTGGCTAGTGACTCGAGGAGGCTACGGAAGTTTAATGTAAGTTAGGGCCCAACTGCCTGGACAATTGACCTATTCTGTGTAAGCTTTAAATATGTACACATCCTTCTTAGTGTAGGCTTACCCCATCCCCCCCCCCCACCCCACCCAAAAAAAAAAAAAAATCGAACGCTTTGCAATTTCAGTTTACATCCGAGAAAAACATTAAATCAGCGCAGAACTGTTTTCCTAATATATTCAAATTTTATGCAATGTATGCCCTGCCATGGCATGGTACCATACACAGGTTTTCTTCAAATCCGCCCTCACCAACCCCTTGAAGGCATAAAAGCTGTTAGGGCTTCAGGTCGCTCTCATCCCGCCAGGCAAATACTGGTGCCACCCCCTGCCTGAACTCTACATTGACTCACGACGACTGTAACGTACGTTCCAGACAGTAGCACTACTAACAGGTCTCAGGCTTGGTCTCAGATAGTCGTGTCTTGGTCTCATATAGTTATGTCTTGATCTCAGAAGGTCATGTCTCGGTCTTGAATAAGCCGGCCTCTGATACAACACTGACAATAATACTGTGCAACTCCTTTCAACTGTGAATTAAGTGAGAGGAACTGTCCTGAGTCCTTAAAAAACATAAAAGGGTTTAACTGACCTTACATGTTGATAGGTATTGTCCACAAAGTGTTAAATCTGGTTTCCAAAGGTAACAATGAGCAAGCTAAGTTGAACTTATGCATACATGGTCGTATGTAATGAACAACTCACCCTCGTTAGACAACGTGGCCTTAGCTAGGCCTAGGGTACCTTCAGGAGTTGTCGGACAGTCAACGGTTATTTCGTTATAGCTTTCAATACAGTTGCGGTACCCGGATGCTTACGTGATATGTCTATGGCCACAACCTTACTAGTGTGACCATGATACATACTGGACCTATGCACAGGTATACAGATGTAGCACAGCACTTTGAAAATATTGGTGCGTGAGGGTATTGTCAGACACGGTCGGGTATTCTCGGAAGCTTTACTATTTTAAATATTTTTAGGACTAAAGATAAAAAAAAAACATCAAATAACAGAGAACTGGAAAATATAATTTTTTTCAATATCTTAACACAAAATTCAATCCCAAAAAACTTTGTTTAGACAGTTTTTTTAATAATCATTTGGTCTTGTGATTCTTTTCCACTACACATACATACAGGCATGCGTATGCATACATATTAGTCTGGACATGTAAAGCATATAGGTGGGCGTAAGTACTGTCCGAAAACACCCAAATGAGACAGCACTACTGGATGGCACTGTTAAACTTCATGAAACACATATAGCACAGTCTGGTGCACAGTAACTTTTTCACAAACCCTGTCGCTATCAAAGTTACTTTATATCTCTTAACTTAAAATTTTCTACAAAATTTTACAGCCCGCCATAAAAATTTTCAAGATTTTGCACACTTGGAAAGGTGCCAAGGAATTGTCAAACAGGGAACTATTGCTGCAATTTGGTTCCATTTTCTTAACAGCTAGAAGGCTTCTTGTGCTAGAAACAAAACTGTGTGTAGGCAGTACACATACCTTTGATATGTCTGCCTGGTTAGTAAAACATTGGCACTGTTATTCAGTGACTAGATTATAGACACTGTCCGAAAACACCCATCGTCTGAGAATACCCGACGTGACCCTAGGTGAGCTGCAGATGGCAGTTTGGTCATTTAATAGCCTTAGGCTACTAATTCTGGAAGAAACACTTTAATCTGAAAATAACTGGGGGCTGTAGACAGCAGCCCACCAGATTATTTGCAAGGCAAGATAGCTGCAAGTTTTTGAAAAATTTGTATAATCTATATGTGTTTCAATGTAAGTTCAACAACATCCAGAGGGCTTTTGCCTACACCTACAATGGCCACAAGTCTCCATATGATCACAGCTGTTTTAGGGAGTCCTCCCTCAGTCTAGGCCTAGTTCCTATATCCTGCTCTACGACCCAAACAAAACTTAAACCAAACCAAATACCAAAAAGTAGGCTAGCCTAGTTCTCAACAAAGCCCAGCACAATCCGAGTTGATGCAAGTTCACAAATCTACCTCCCATCTCAGTTCTTATAGGCCTAACTTAGAAAAGAATATCAATCAATGTCATCAGCACCTTTTTCATGATCTTGGGTAGGCCTAGGCTAGGCTACCAACGTAACTTCCCCTCAATTTCATTTACAATTAAACTGCCAATCTACATAATTTCCGTAATAACTGACAAGATGCCTTTTTTTGTGCAGTAAATATCGATATACCAACTCCAAAATAGAGATAATATTGATATTTTCACGGAACAGGTACGCACGGTGTATGTGTCCATAATGACATGACTTGTGTGAAGTTTGTATGCTACCTGCCAATGTGTACACGAGGCCTGTGGAAGTACGGACAAAACAACTTGCGATCTTTGGTGGAATGCTCTTACACTGTGAATACTTTGGAAGTTTCATACCTCTGGAGATTATTTTGTTATTATGTTAAATGAAAAAATGAATAAAAAGCATTTTGATTTTTAACATGTGAATGTTTGTCTTGTTTTTTTTGTGATTCATTGTTATCTGAGCCCACATTGAATTTGATAAGATCACACAGACCGTGTAGTAATCTTGACAGGGATTGGAAAGGCCTATTTTTGGTTTCCCGAAAGGGAAAACTTAGGAGCCACTCTTGCCGACCTTGCAAAAACTTGAGAGGGACCGGGAATTGTAGGTCGGAAATGACTACCGTAACACACAAATTACAATGTATGCAACTACTGTCAGCACACTGATGAGTAGTACACACAGCTCCAGTCAGTTGCCTGTTATAAGAGCCAACGACGTAGTTGTATCATAACCTTCTTAGCATGTGTCAAATGCACCTTTTTGGGTTGGACGTACCCATTCTAAGAGATGGAGCCAATGCATGTTCAGAGTAATACACATTCACTGAGCAGGCAAATTGTGCTATTGTGTTACAGGGTCATCGAATGCTATAAAACCTGCAAAGTCGGAAGTGACTACCACCGTATCACCAGTATTATAGGCAATTACTGCGTGGTTTTGTTCATCAAAAGATGGGAGACATGATGTAAGTCAAAGACTATGATAGTATCAGTTTTCAGCAGGGGTAGCTCACCGACTGGTTCAATTTCATGTCTGCAGGCAGTGATTACATAATATCAGTCATCGAGTGTGCTAACAAAAACTTTCTGCAAAGTGAATCAACCTATGCTAAGTCAAGTTCCTTGTCAAATGTGGTACAGAATAGCTTAAAGGAGAACTTACTGGATTATTTTCATGAGGAATTGTCACACGTGGGAAAGGTTGGTGTCAAAGAAAATTTTTGTGGTGAAAATAAAGGGAACGACGCAGGCTCTCAATTGATACGGCCATAAATCCTTACCATGCACCTATGGCCTACTTACTTGTACGCTGAGGCCTCAACATGCACGCTAGAAACAAGATTTAAAATTGTGATAAGATTAACGTGGCAGCTATGTATATATTTCTAGTTCGATCTGGGACTTCATCTGTTCATAAACACTCATATCCAGTTGCTAGTATACGTGATCAGGGAGCTACCTGGCCTATCTGTATGCTTTATTCAACTCTCTAGAAACACATGGGTCAGGAGGGAACTTGAACCAACATTTTGGGTGACAATTTAACCCAATTTGGATCATATGAAACCCCACTTGGGTCATTATTTGACACAATTTTGATGGGTTACCTCCTGTCCCACTTTTGGGTCAAACTGACCCAAGTGTTTTAAAGTGTAACATTGGGCAACTCTAGCTATTGGCCACACTATGATTTCTGTATTCAAAATTATCGCCGTTGAGCTTTTCTTTACTTTAACGAAAGGATTTTACCAAGTTCGGGGTCCAGGTTTTCACCTTTTTTTGGATTTCCACAGGTAAAACTGCCACACTCCTTTCAGGAAACAAACATTACTGTTGTGTTGATTTTACTCCGTCGGTATCATAGCTTAATGAGCTGTATCTAAAATACCGACCGATATTTTATCAATACCAACCACTATAGTCGGTACTTTATCATGACATTCCTGCCAAATCAAGCTTTCCAAACTATTCCACGCAAATGCCTGATGAATCGTTGTTTCAGGAGCATACTGAGACATTCTTTTGTAATGAGTGAACCCAGACCTGTAAACAAACCAAATCTTTGAAAATCGCTGTGACGCTAATTACCATCAGCCCCATCATTTTCATTGAAACCCTTTTAACTCACCGATAACTCACCAATTCCCATCGGCAAATAAGGCTGATGGGATCTTGAACACTGGGGCAGGCAGCCTTTTTAGGCTTATGTAAAGCCCCTGTCTTTTCTCCAAAATTGATTTAATTTTGTTTTTAAAACTATTAACACTTTCAGCAGTGACAGCTTAAAGAGGCAAGTTATTCCATTCAGAGATGACATGTTGACTTAAAGAGTACTTCCTGATATCTAACCTACAATTGGTTTTATAAAACCTGAAAGGATGTCCACGAGTTCGACAATCAGAGC
>WURT03070115.1:0-32165 GCA_009936505.3 Holothuria glaberrima
TATGTATGTATGTATGTATGTATGTATGTATGTATGTATGTATGTATGTATGTATGTGTGTATGTATGTATGTGTGTATGTATGTATGTATGTATGTATGTATGTGTATATATACATATATATATATATTCATACTTACTCTATATATGTATACGTATATATTTATATTTATATATAAGCCTTATGCGCTCTACGCATGCCCACACAGCCACGGCTTGCATAATCTAATCCATACCGGATTGGCTCAAATAACCCAATTATGCTTTCGTCACAGTCAGGGAGCAGATCTTCGCGGGCAGATCGGTGCATAGTTGTAATGTACACTAACAATTATACTGGTTTTGTTTTAAATTACAAACTCAACAGAGGAAGTAGGAACGATTTGGTTACTAAGGTTTGCTTCTCGTAAGATATTTGCTTGGTTGTGCAAGACACGCACTAAATTTTGGCTGTGCTGTTTTTTGACGATTACTAGAAGCTATAAGTTCTCACAACATAGTACTGGTTTTCGAAACGTCAGGGACGGGGGTGGGCAGAGAAATGAAAGTTAGAGAATACAAAGGAAAAAATTTCTTTAATTGCGTCGTTTACTCCACAGAAGCGTATATGCATAGATGGAAGATAAAGTTACATATTTGTGTAGTCCACGTTTACTTCATAATATTAAACAAAAACCTTAGAGAGTTGTAAATTATTTTGAAGGAGGCATTTTCCCGACACATTTTCGTTATTGTTATTTGAGTCAGAGTTAGGCTTAACTATAATGTGCGGTAGACCACTATCTGTTTATTTTTAATCCGAATATGTAGTTATGGATCAGATATATTGTATTTCACTTTTCGTATGGAATATTTAATGATTTGCAGTTTGATTTAAAGACTTGTTCTTCCTTTATGTATTGTGCTAAAATTCACTTAAAATAAACTAACAGTGTAGAGACTTGGAAAGTCAAAAAGCAATAAACAACTGTCCAACAAAATTAGAAATATTCGTTTAATTTGATACCGTACCTCTTCACCGTACAAAGTTCAGTTCAAAATCCTCGTGGAGGGGCTTCATTTCATCAACAGGCTGATTATCCATAAATATCAGGAAATAGCCCTGTACTAGGCAAACAATGGTACAATATATTATATGTTTATTTTGGCAGGTCTAGTTACTTCCTTAAGGGGAACATAATTTACGTTGGTGAAGATTTTGATAGTCACTTAATAAATAAATAATAATCAGCATTTATATTGCGCTAAAATTACAAACTTCTAAAGCTCATAGCTATACAAGAAACAAGAACAAGTGAATACATAAATTGTTAAAAACAGACACAGAACTGGATAACCCAGCTTTACTTAAGCCAAGTATGCTTTTATAATCCATCTTGTTTAAAGCGACACTAAAATATTCTTATTAATTTTTACAATCTTACTTTTTTCCTTAAATATTAGGTATTCTTTGACGACATGGCAATTCATGGAAGAAAACACCTGATTCTCATTTGGTTCTTAGTGCTGTTTCATGGTAAGATGCAGTCTCATGACACTTCACAGATATTTTTAGTAATATTTTATATTTTCACTTGCACACATGATGAAAGATAAAATCCTGTTTGTACAAATGTAAAGATCAGAAAGCCCAAAGGCTTAGTGATTCCTTGCCATAGAAAATGTTGGGATTTTCTTGGGAATTCTTGGGAAATTTTGCTCTTCAACCTCCTATGACCCCAGAAGACCTTTGACCTCCCCAAAACAAAAAGGGGTCGTCCTCCAACTTCATAAAGCATCCATGTATCACGCATGAAATCTATCCAAGCTTCCTACATTGAGAAATCGTGTTAGTTAAGAAGGTTCTCACACTTTAATCCCAGGTGACCATAATGAACTTTGACCTCAACCAAAGCAAACATGGTTCTTGTTCTCACCTTAAAGCATGCAAATACCAATTATGAAACCTATCTAAGCGTCCTACCTTGAGATATCTTGTTAACAACATTTTCAGTGTTTGACTCACCGTGACCCCGGATGACCTTTGACCTCCGCCAGAAACAATAGGGTTCATCTTCTCACTATAATGCATCCACATACTACATATGATATCTTTCCAAGCTTCCTACCTTGGGATATCGTGTTTACAAAGTGTTTGGGTTTTGACCTCTAGTGACCTCAAATGACCTTTGTCCTACACCAACCAGTCAGGGTTCAATTTAATACAGTGGAAGCAGTGCATAGTTCCCCTCGACTCTCTGGCGAAGAGCCAAGTGGCGAAAACCAACTTACTCATACCAAATATCGAACTACAACTTGCCCTAGTTTTGACGAAGATTATCTCCCTAAAGAAATGTCACTCAACCACCTGTTTGAGGTTTCACTTGTAGTGACAATTCATTTTTTTCACAGAAAATTTTTAATTTTTGATTAGAAGGAAGAAATTGACATACATAAATTGTTTTGTTTCCTTTTGAAGATAGAAAACACATTTTTTTCTGTTTAAATATGGTTAAGAAATGGAAAATATCACAATTTTGTCATTCTATTCTTTCTACCGCCCGTTAGAATTTTTCGCCAATCTAAACTTTTCGATTCGAATTCCTCTTGGCTTCCTTGCATTCTTAGGGATAGTAGAGGTTGACCTTAAACCAGTGTAATGGCCTTAGTGTCTATAGTAGCCTAAATGGTAACGTTTGTGTATACAAATAGTGGGAATATGAATATATACTGCATTATGAATATACTGCTGGAGTGCTTTGTAAACACGTGTGTGGCAAACTGGAAGCTTTGCATTAATAGAATATTGCCCTCATTACTACAGTCAGAGACTATATTGGGCCTTATTTGTCAGTTTAGCATAAATTAAGCCTTGCTACATTATGTATGCTAGTTTTCAATTGAGAAACGTTATCATTAACCCGGCTGGTCAAGTGAAACAGAGGCATAGCTAGCTGGGGCGGACTAGTGTAATTGTCACGGTGACCCCAAGTATAGAGTGTGATGGCCAAAACTTCGTTCTGTTCTGCCCCAAGGAAAAGTTTATAATAAGACAAATAAGATCGAGGCCTGTGGGATTGAAGATGAAATCCTACAATCTAGTAGAAACTTATGCCCGCATGCTACTTGTAATGAAAAAGAAGTTCATAGAGGCAGGGATAGGGTAGGGAATAGGCCTGCGTCTTATGTAGATTCATGAAACAAATATTAAAGGAAGCAAAAGAAATTTCAATGCCAACAAAGTTTTGATTACTACACTTTGTACCTAGGCCCAGGAACGTTTCCTGATGGTATTGGAATAAATGAGAGGCGGATAAGGGTAAGGCTCGGGGACCCCCTAGGCCCTCGCAACAGAAAAAAATATTAAAGGAGAAAACGACTGAGAGAAGAAGAAAGAAAAAACAAAAGAGAAACTTAAAAGGCGAAGCCTTTGACTAAAATTGCTTAAAACGTATCCAAAGCATACATATTTGCAGGGGTTGTGCATGTGGAGCTCCTATTTCAAATCATTTCTATTAAGCATCTATTAAAGTGGTTGACGACAAGAGAAAGGCTACAATGTGAATAGCTGCGCAACTGCTGTTCTAAAGATTGCTGGACATGGTCATAATGATATATTCGCTGGGGCATGGCTAGCTGCATTGAACTGTAGAAAAATCTTTTGTCAAAGAGTTAAAATTTGTGCAATTTAGGGTAATTAAGATGCCAAAATTTTGCCATACATGCTTTCAAGGAAGACTAAGGTGCAAGACTGGGCTGGCAAGGGGGCTTACTATCGTGCCCAGTTGCGCTGGCCAAGAGGAATGGGAGCCACGTGCCCTCTCAGACTCCAGTTTATTTCGGAAAATTTCCGAGGGTAGAGATGCGTTGTTTTGAATGGGTGATACAAATCATTCGAAAAAGAGTACAACTTTTTACAAAGTCTTCGCGATTTTCCTTTACATTCCAGGGGTTCTGCACTTTTTTAGACTCATGCTGCGCTTATTATCGGTACTGTCTCAGACTTATTTACATTATTCGTCTGAGGGGGTTCTACAAACCATTATTGTTCTCTTGCATATATAAAGAAGTAATGGCAGGGGAACAAGTCACTGAAAATGTAAAGCAATGATTTCTTTTCGCCTTCCTATACTCTTAAGAAATATTTTTTGAAAATTGAAAACTTTAATAAATTACCAGGTAGCAGGTTCATATTTTAATTGGCGGACACATTTTTTTTGGGGTGGGCGTTGATGATAGTTGATTGCCACAAAGTTTGCATGCAACTACTTTGTCATAGGAATAATCTTTTTTGCAAAATTTCGAAGAGTTTCATGCGCATTCGTCATGGTTGGTCGCTCTTTTTCTTCTGAACATAATTAGGGCAATAACAGGGCGGAATATTATTCTGACTAAAACAAATTACCAAAAGTTAAAGGGACATCTTCAAACTCCTCGGGACCTTGCATCAAGAAGTGGGTTATAGATCAAGCAAACATCATGTGCAGCCTATTCTGATACTTGCAGGCTTTGTTACATCATGTGTAAGTTTCGAAAAATATAGTTGTGGTTATACATAATTATAGGGCGCGTTTCAAGGACAGCCATTATTGGCATTGATGGTGAATGTTAAGTTCATTACATGTACATAACTTTAAATCTTTGATTTTTCCTGCTCCCTTCTCGCTCACTCTCTTACATGCCGTAATAGTCTGAATTTTCATTGCCCATGTTAGTATCGCCATTTTGCGAATCCCCAGAGCATCATTTTGCACCGAAACAATCTCACTTACACAATAATTCTCAAGAGGAGGAGGGGTCTGTCACTCTCCACCCCTTAGACACAACTACAGAAAAAATAATTAAAAAACTATGAAACTTTTTCAGCATATGATTAGTTAAAACATTTATTGTTAAAAGTTCTCAAGGGGTGCCCCCTCCTCTAAAACCCCTTTCCAGGAAGACACGCCTGCACGATGTGACAAAGGAAGGATCCGCCCCGGTTGCAAACTATCGTGCATACACACCTATCCATTATGACACTTGACCGTTGTGTCGGCACGCAGGGCCTATTTTTTCAGAATTTTTAGTGGGGTGCATTTAAAGAAAGGGACCATCTAAGGGGGAGGGCATTGGTGTACTTTACGAAGAAATTTCTTTCAGAAAAAATTTTGTCCAGCAGTCATGGCGTACTCAGGATTCCGCTCACTTGGGGTCATGAAGTTTGTTGTGTTATCGTCGGCCTGGAGAGGGGTCTGAGGGGAGTGGTCCCCCTTAGTAAATTGTTTTGATTTTTTTTTTTTTTGAAAAAAAAATTAGGTGTCTTACATGCAATCTGTTGCCACATGTGCTACCATTTAAAGTAAAACTTGTCTTATAAATTTCGGTCTTTTTAGGAACTTAAAAAATCGGCATCAGTGAGGAGAGCATGGCCCAATGGCCTTCCCCCTGTGTACACTAGTACTGTCCAGATTGCCAGAAATTGTATTTCACATGGCTTATATGTAAATTTATCTATCCTCCGGCTTATTTTCTTCACTGAGTGAAGTTAAGTACTTTCTCCTAACCTGTCTCCATAAATGTGGGCAATGTTTCCACATTTGAAAACAAACTTTCCAGAAAAAAGGATCATACTGGGGGCCAAATGAGCTAAGTGGGGGATGTGTATGGGCCTGGGTGACCCCAGTACGCATGTTAAAAAGGTCCTGCCGGCACGGGGGAACGTGCCGTCCCTATCAATTTCCGGGAAATTTTCCCTAAACTTTTTAAAATGAGCCAAAAAGGCATTTAAATATGTTATAGATTTCTGTAGGGGATGGGTGAGGTGTGTTTCTTACTGATTGATGAATCTACTTTAATCATCTTTTTTCACAAGTCGTTTTCAAGATACCAAGTTTCTCACAAATGATTCTCAAAGTACCAAATTTTCGCGCTCTACGCACGCTTCATAGCCTCACTGCGTCGCTGTGTTTATTCTCATGATTCATCGGTGCATGGGAGCTTTACAATAACGCCGATGGTTCGTGTGCATATAGCAACCATTGTGAAGGACAACAACATTGCAAGAATTCAAAGCAGGGAAGTTCAGGAGAAGACATATTTTATGAAAATTGAAAGTTTATACGAACTACCACGCAGGCAGAAGACTTGCCCTCTGATTGGCGAATTCATTTTGTTAGGAACTGAAAGTGTCTTGACGCAAAGTCTGCACGCAACTTTTGTTATGCGGAATTGTCATGGCTCATATTCCATATCTAAACTTTGTTGGGGCAATAATACATTTACTGGGGCAGTAATACATTATTCTGAACAAAAAAACTTCCGAATATTGTATCTCTGACCTCTGCAGATACCCTCCATCAATAGAGAATCTTAGAGCGATCTAGTTAAATAGTTAGTTAGATGAGGTTTTACGGCCCAGTTTCTAACCAACTGGTTTAAGTCGAGCCGGCCACGTCCTTTTTCTAGTAGTGGCTCACTGGCTTGTTTTCCCTACTCTATTGCTTATGCAAAGCATAATGGCAGTAGGTTCCATTTTTAAAGTATTCGGTATGGCCCGGCCAGGATTCGAACCCTAGACCAAGTCGGATGCTCTAACCACATGAGCACGCAGTCGGGGATCGAGCCATGTAACATCATAAGTATAGCATCTACGGTGACATTCTTAGTACTATGTACTTGTCGGTGCACATTATTCTTACAACGTGGGCCTTGCCATGGCCAAAATATCAGTATATAACAATAGTTTTGAAGTATGTAATTAATGAAAAGGTTTGCTAAGAATACCACCATTTTGTATCTTAGCCACCTTACCTAAACAAAAAAAAACTTTCAGGGTAGGAGCTGTGACACATCCACTTAGACATGTGTACACCCACGGCCCCTTTACACTCCACCAAAAAATAAGGATTCCCAAAAAGTGAAAGTTTTCTACTAAATGATCAATTCGAAAATTCGTTAAAGATAGCACCATTTTGCACCTAAGCCATCTTAAATGAACAAAAGGGACACCCCTCCCTTTAGACTTCTCTCATAAGAAATCACCTCCACAAGGAACGGTGAAACTATCACCAATAAGTATGTGTACCATTTGCACCGAATTTCGTTTATCTACAGTGGGTTTAAGGTATCTTAAGTAGCCCCCTCATCACCCCCGTCACCAACCTCTGGCGGTACCACCCCGCTTAACACTGACTCTCTTGGTTTATGTAGGGCGAGATTGCGTCCTCTGTCAGTCTCTGGTGCCTCCCCAATCATCAACTTCTGGCGGGGCCACTGACCCCACGGATAACTGTGCCAAAGTTTATAACTAGCTTTCGTAGAAGAGGAATTCTTTGCATCTTATACTATAGTTTGAAATGCTAATAGCAGTTTACAAAGGATTGATAAATCAGAGTACTGTGACTTATCTTCCTGAAAATATAATTATGGTTAGGGAATTTGAGGGTTTCAAAGTACTACCCACAAACTACTACCCAGGCCCGTAGCCAAAGGGGCCAAGGGCATGGGCAGCTCTGAGAAATTTTGTTGGGGGCAAAATCAAGTCCGTACGCAAGGAGGTCCGGACGACCCCCCACCCGACAATATCAATGATCCGCTTTGGATAATATAGCTGAAGTATGGTTAATATTCACTGGCGTAGCCAGGAGGAGCCAACTACCGGACCTGATCGCAGGCCTGTGGGAGGCGCCTAAGGGGAGGGGTCCCCCACCCCTCTGAGAAATTTTTGAATATTCAAGTACCCTCAGATGCAATTTGGTGCAACACTTTAGCATTGAAGTCAATTGTTTTGTTCCATTACAAAAATTATAAAAATATGTTTTTTAGAATTTGATTGAGGGCATGGCCCCTCTGGCTACGCCAATTCCCCTATGTAGTTTTCAAAAGCTCTTCAAAAACCATCTCAGGCAGTCAGTCATGATCTATCTTTAAAAATTATTTGAACCATATCAGGCGATCAGCTTATCGCTTCTCCATAAGGGGACCAGAGGTGGAGAACGATTTGCTTATATTGGGCCATTTGGCAGTCATAAGAACAAACAAGCAACTAGGAAAAGCGCGCGAAGGGCGCCGAAAAATATCGCTTTGAAGGCACTTTATTTTACTTTAATCATCGCATTGAATAGTTATTCAGTTCTTTAATTTTAAACCCACTCAAGGGAGGGTCTAACACATGCAATCCACCGGAACTGATACGATGCGAACGTAATACGTCTCCCATAGTTTTCCATGAGTTTGGTTTATGTGTAAAGACATGCTTTTCAATGCATGCCGTGACTTTGCAACCGGTGAGGTGTAGTACCAGAAGCGGCATTTAGATGAGGCTGTACCGGGAAAATGGTACCGTAGATAAAATTATAATAAATTTAAATTTCAAGTGTAACTTAAATTGCATTCACGAATTGCCTCGCCGGCCGGACCAAATGGTCTCGCGGGCTGGAGGTTTCCAACCCTTGGTTTAAAGCATTCTGGCAACTCGGTTAAACTTCCTGGTAAAACACGACTTTGGCCCCTCCTAGTCAGCTAGTTATTCTATGCACTGCTTCTACTTTATTAAATTGAACGCTGACTGGTCGTAACTTCAGAACTTTCAACCAGGTCATGTTTGATCAGACACTGATACAGCTTCGAATTCAAAAATTCTCGCATTTTAAATTAATCCTCACACACGATTGGCATGTACGGCTTTAGTGGACTAATGAGCGACTTTCACGAACATCGGTGTTGAAGACTTCAGTAATTTTACCAAATAAACGTTTCCATATTCACCTTTTTGGAAACTTAGAAAATATACATGAAAATAGAATAAAATAAATGTCATGGACCAACTTACAACTTACGCGTTCCGGCAATAGTTTTAGGAGACATTTTAGCAAAAGTAATTTCTTAGCACTTGACGTGCCAACTGACGATGGCAACCTTGTTCAGACAGTGTGACATTTTATCATTTTTCTTTATCTCAAGCTGAAATCCTCCATTAGAGAAGTCAAAAAAGCCTGAAAAAATTAAATTCATGACTACTCAAATAATTTTAATTCACCTAACCAGTGGTCGAAAGACCCACTAAACTTACTTAAAAATTACGGAGAATTTTGCAATAGTAATATACACAACTTCATAAGTAATATGTCATATTTGTGAGATAGGGATGATTTCGTCTGAATTAACAAATACTTTTTATTTATACCATCTCGAATTATATGTGTTTTTTTATTTTTTATTTTTTGGGGGGAGATTTTGAAGACCATGCTTTGCAAACTTTTTTTTTGGGGGGGGCAACTGCCCCTGCCCCTATGTCGAGCGGCTAATGGCCAAGAGGGGCAAAGCCCCCTGAAATTTTTTTCACGCCCTGGAGAAGTTTCAAGTTGCCATTGACTTAATACATTTTTACACATTTGGCCTCCCCTCCCCCCCCCCTGAAAGAAAGGTTTCGCCACCCTAGAAGACATTTCGCCCACCTCAGTACCTAGTTTGGCTACGGTCCTGCTACTGCCTAACTGCTGATGTTACCATGAAAAATGATATTTTCAACAACATTTTTCGGAGGGCTTTGCGCTCAGTTGTTACAGTTCGTGCTCTATAGTGCCTATAGCCTTATAACAAAATTCAAACATTCATAATAGCAAAAATCATTTCTAAATCAAACAATTGTTCGCACTGGGCGTAATGCTAGACTCCAAACTTTTGAAATTAACTCATGCAGATTCGCCACGAGCCTCACCAGGTGACTGCATAGTTATTTCCATTGAGTCATGAACATTGAATTTCATAAAGTATGAAATGATATAAAAATACCTTTACTAAGGAATTGGAACCGATTCTGAGCTATTAATAGGCAACATATTGGGAGGTTTTGACCCCGCAGGGCTCTGACGAGGCCCCTGGACCCATAGGTGCTAAGCCGCACTTCGTACTTGTGGTGCTGTGCAACCTGGGTGCCCTTCAGATGTCCCTTTTTTGGCCCAACCCTCTCGAAGTTCCAGGATCCGCACCTACAGTACCTACAACACGTAAATATTGAATTAACTGTTTTCGTTCATCACGATCAAGCTGCTTTACCCATATTATACTTGTATCTCTCCATACCAGTGTTATAAGTAGCATGGGACATTTTTATTGTTCACAAATCTTTACCTTGAGTAGTGAATTTAAGAAAACTATAGCTATAATCATGTAACTACGTACAGTAGCTTATATATAATAATGACTTGAATCTTCCTTTAGCCCAAAGTTAGCAAGGAGGTGACCACAGCTTATCTCTTGCATCAACAGAAGGTAATGAATCTCAACTCTGTTAGCCCAATATGCATTCAAGTGAGTAACGACGTGGTGCTTGCCATCTAGCTGGATTAAACTGAACCTTTTGTCATCTCTGGCATAGACTTTTGTTGAAATCACCCATGCATGTCAAGCAGTGTAAATGCTGCTTGTACCTTTGCTTGACTGGCCAGAACAAAAACAGTTGGAAACCACAAAACAAAGCAGTCAGGCAGACTAATCTCCTTTCCCAGTGTTGTGCCTACCAGTTAGGGATTTAAGGTGTGTGGGAGGATTCACAGCATGATAATATTGGCTACATACAATTCCGCAACTATAATTATCCTACTATGAGGGGCCAGCAAAAGGTGTTCTTCATATACAAGCCGAGACTCCTACACTGGTGCAGCTGGATGATACTGATTTGAGAACCATAATATAGCTAGTCTAGATTAAAATAAGTTTTTTTGTATTGGAAGTCCAATTTTAAAAATTCGAAGTTTGTTTTGGGTCTTCAAATTCCACAAAATCGAAATACTAAGCTTAAAACATAAAATACTGCCGACAGTAGAAACTTCTTTTGATCCCTACTTAACTTCTGTCATACCTGTTAGAAGAACAAAAATACATAAATCACAAGAGTTCCGTGGGCAGATCCAAAATGTAAACAAAATCCTTGAGGGAGAAACCATAACTCACAACAGAGTGAGCTGAAATGATCAGTGGAGTAAGTTATAGGTACTTTTTTCTGACATGTCCCGAAAGAGTTCTGCTCCCAACAAAAGGAGCTACTTGCCCAAGGGACAAAAGCAATACCTTTAATTATGATACTTTGACTCAAAAGGATTATTTGAAATGCATTGGGTTTATGTTCCCCCTCTCAACATGACAAATCTATATACCAAATATGAAAAGTGTCGGTCATTGCTATCTTGAGATATCGTGCTTACAAGCCATTTAAAAGGTTTTCGCAGTTTAACCTCCAGTGACCTCAAATGACCTTTGACCTCCGCCAAAAACTTTAGGGCTCTTTTTGTCAACATGGCAAATCTACATACTAAATATGAATAACGTCGGTCATTCCTATCTTGACATATCGTGATTACAAGGTTTTAGGTTTTTGACCTCTGGTGATCTCAAATGACCTTTGACCTCTACTAAAAACAGTTGGGTTCTACCTCTGAAGATGAAAAATCTACATACCAATTATAAAAAGTGTTGGTCATTGATACCTTGAGATATCGTGCTTACAAGCTAGGCGTCACATACACACACATGCACTCCTACATACACACCAACACACACAACATGGCCATCGCATAGATTCCTTGCCTGCCTCCGGCAAGGAATCAAAAGCGAGTCATATTAAAGCGTGAATATTACCAACATTTTACTGTATAAAATTGGTAGTAAAAGTTCTAGAAGCAATGAGAGCATTTGGGTGAAATGAGGTTTTGTGTGCACTAACGAACACGACATTTTATCGGACTTACCATTTCCTGAGGAAACAGTGGATGTAGTTTGTATTATTATCGGTTTTGGATCTAAAACAAGCAAATCACTGTGGTGACTTGTAGTTTTGGGATGATTCATTGCGTGTGCCTTACTTGCCTTTTACAGGTGTTAAGTCACGTTACTGTCGTGACTGTGGAAGCGGACGAAAGACATACCAGTATGTCGGGCATCTGAGAGAACAATGTTCCAGTGGGAATTATGCAGTCGGCTCGAATGCTGTTTGTAAAACTGACGAAAACGTTTTAGCAAACTCAAACATTAAAATAGTTACGCATGGAAGTGGGGTTACCAACCTTCCGAGTAGGATTGTTTGTCAAGGTCCTGATCCATATCTCACTCGCTGTTCTGGCGTATCTGGACGAAGTTGTCACTGGCGCACGCCTTTGGTATGCAGGGAAATAGGTATATTCTGTTTATCACTGAATCGAAAAATCATTTATTTTATTATCACAACTGTTTAAATAAATGTATACCAATTACAAAGGAAGTCAATTGACTTTCTGTAAATTTGAATGTAAGACCAGTAAGATTCACGGTATTCCTTAGCGTAACAGCACCCTTGCTTTGTATCTTTTAAAAAAAATTCTAAGAAAATATGGAATGCAGGAAGGGTAGGGTCAATGCTTTGCTATCACAATGAATGGCTTACAATTTTTTTCGAATTGTAAATATCAATGAGTGAAAATTTGAATGCCATTTTCTCGTCATTTCCAATATTTAATTGCAAATTTAAGTGAGATCCGTAGATTGCCTCCGCTGTCGATGGCTTTGCCCCCCCCCCTCGCCTCAACTACTTTAAAAGGTACACAGAGTGCAGAAGCATAATCAACGCTCCCAGTCGAGGCGTCAACTCCCAAAATTTCTTATCCCCTTCCCGCATGCCTCACCCCCTCCCCTCCACTGTGAAATCATGGGGGTCGCACTAGAATCTTTTTTTTCTTTTTGAAAGCTGCAACAAATGACAATTCTTTGACTAAATTAAGATATCGGTTGAGAAGTAAAGTCCATACCGACAGTTTTTGACAGTTTTTTCTTAATATTACAGATAGGCAAGTAAAATTGCTGTGAAATCATGGCGGTCACACTAGAATCTTTTTGATTTTCTTTTTGAAAGGTGCAACAAATGACAAGTCTTTGACTAAATTAAGATATCGGCTGAGAAGTGAAGTCCATACCGACAGTTTTTGACAGTTTTTTTTCTTAATACTACAGATAGGCAAGTAAAATTGCGGTGTTCAAAATACACTCTATATTTGTTAAAAAGGCCAAAGCTCAAACGATGAGATTTGTTGTTATTAAAGTATCTAATCGTAACAGGTACATTTTATTTGCAGCCTGACAAGGGAAATTTGTAATCTCTTTTTGATATCTTCATTGTGTCACAATGCTCACAGATGTTGTAAGCCCAACAGCAAACTGTCCATCAACCAGAGAGTTAAACGCACATTACCACAATAACACAAAGGCCCTTGTGACATGGGACGCGTCGTGTTCAGATAACTCCCATGGAAATGTTCGGTTGAACTGCAGCAATCAACCTGGAGATGAATTCGATATCGGGGTGACAACGGTTACGTGTACTTGCACAGATACTTCTGGAAACGAGGGCCAATGTTCTTTTGACATTATTGTAAACGGTAAGGATAGCCCAGCCAAAAAATTTCCCGACATTTTTTTTTTTACTTTAGCGAAGTAGCAGGTCGACAAAATGTTCCTATAACGAATTCCTTAACTTTTTAGTAGAAGTTGAGAACATATCTGGAAACTTTTTTTCCATATATACCTAGGCGTAGGAAAAGGGGCAGAGGGGGCGACCGCCCCCACTCTCGATGGTGGGGGCGGAGACCCTCTTCCTCCTCTACTTTGGATGGCATGCTACAATATATATACATAGGCATACCGCCTTTAATATACCAGTATACCGACGTCCAGATGTTATCAATATTACTCCCAGAGGGCATAGATGTACTGCAGTTGTTGGGTGCACAATGGTTGGCAAAAACGAAGATTTCTATTTTATTTCATGTGCAGTTTCATTGTTTAACATGAGTTATGGCATACAAATGTTTCTTTTATTTTTGTTCATTTTATTTATTTATTTTTTTAAATTGCTCTTTCAGGTAGAAAAAGGCGAACAATTTCACATCAAAAATGTATGTTTTGGTCTAGGGGGTAAGGCGAGGTGCACAGTCCAAAAAATTTTCCGCCCCCCCCCCACTTTCATATTGCTTCCTACGCTTATGATATAAGAGTGACAAACACTTTGTTTCCAAACAAATATTAACTTTCACTGGCCAGCTGGCCACCATCTTGAACTCAACATGGCCGCCATACAAAAATACATAACGCACAATAGCTCACTGTGCAAATAGGTGCTGGAATGCAATGAAAGGCTTATCACATATGGGGGGTGGTAAGAAACTTGTTGATGACAAGAGAAAATTGGTAAGTCACAATCTTGCTTTTCAAAATGGCTGCTATGTTGTAAATATTGCAGTCAGACCAGTTCATACAAAACTAAAAATGAGGTATCAGGAGTGGAATTAGCAATTCTGAATATATATATTCATCTGAATATATGTAACGAAGATTTCGGATTCATTTCATTACCAATCGTGTCCTGGTGTAAGTTCTACGAGTACGGATATTGTAGTGATGGAAACTTCAGAAATTACCCCCTCACAGAGACAGCCTCTCCTTCCGTATTTCCTCTTGTTATCTTAAAAAAACAGTCAACTTTTAAACTGGCTACCACACAATTGATAGCCCTTACTTTTCACAGGCTACTCTCAATATTTTCCTTTTCGTTTACATCTGGATAATGTAGCTACAGTCATCATTCATTACATTGCAATCGTTATATGAATGTGAGCTGTTACCGGTATGTTAATGGTGACCACCGCTTTAAGATTCAAAATGGTTGACATTCTCACCTTTTTCGCTCACAAACGCATGGTTTTAGCCGTAGTCACTTTGTTTACATCTGTCCTCAGAGCAAAAATAGGGGATGGGGTAGAGGCACAGCAATACCCCCACAGCCCTCTGACTCAACAAATTTTAAAGCCTTAAGGTAAAGGTTTCCTGAACACGAAATCAAGTAGCAAAAGTAAATATGTTGGATCTGTCTCACTTATCCAAAATTGCAGCCAAAACAAAATGGCGGCCAAAATAGAAAATATTATTTTTCAAAATGTATTTTGATACAACTACCCTTAGCGTAATGAATATTCAAAAGTTAAATTTTGGAACTATCTGCCTAGGTCCAGTTCAACCAAGATGACCAAAACCAAAATGACACCCGTTATTATAATTTAAATACCATATAATAATAAGGAAAATAATCAACCAGGATAGCTACAAAATGAAATGGCTGCTAATAATAGAAAAGTTACCTTGTGATCAATCGTTAATTTTCTGTATTTGTGTTATTTTATCTATCTTGTTTAACCTGGTTCCTTACAAAAAAAAAACTTAAATAACAAGCTTAAAGTTTGAAGTTCGATCACAAAGTATAACTTGATATTATGAGCAAATTTGTCAAGATATGCTAAACGATTTTTTCTTGTCATTAAAATATTAATGAAGTTACTACATTGAGAGCACTTCTGGCTTTGTGGCCATCTTGGTTGATCTGAATTCCAACGCGAATGGGTCAGAAAAACAAGCTCTGATTTTTGTCACAAAACGTGTTTACAAGGTTTTCGGTTTTTAACCTCTGGTGACCTCAAATGACCTTTGCCCTCCACCAGAAACACATAGGGTTCTCTCTCTCAACATAAAAAAGCATATATTCCAAACACGAAAAGTGTCAGTCATTGCTACCTTGACATATAGTGTATACAGGCAACTTACAAGGTTTTCGCAGTTTAACCTCTGCTGACATCAAATGACCTTTGACCTCCACCAAAAACAATAGGGTTCTTTTTCTCAACATGACAAATCTATATACCAAACATGGAAAGCGTCGGTCATTCCTATCTCGAGATATCGTGTTTACAAGTTTTGCGGTTTTTGGCCTCTGGTGACCTCAGATGACCTCTGACCTCTATCCAAAACAATAGGGTTCTTTCCCTCAACATGACAAATCTATATGCCAATTATGAAAAGTGTCAGTCATTGCTATCTTGAGATATCGTGTTTACAAGCTAAGCGTCACATACACACATACACACGCACACATACATACACACATACATACATGAACACACGACATCACATCGCATAGATTCCTTGCCTGCCTTCGGCAAGGAAGCTTCCAGCAACCAGCTATACACGGTTTGCTTGAACTAGCTTAGCACAGCCTGTCCTCAAGAACTGTGCATTTCTTCTTACATTTAAATACACTGGGAAATGTCAAACTACCTATATGGATAGGATATGTCCCTGCTTTCTTTTGAATCCTAACCACTGTCATTGAACGTTGCACTCACTGTAGGATGCTGTAACCAAATCATGTACTAACGATACATGTAACAATGTACTAACATTACCTACTGGTTATGCGAAATGACTGGAGAAAATGACAATTGCTGCATCATGTTCTAGGCTGCTTCATACTCAGGGCCGGCGCGATCCTTTCAAACGAAAACAAAAATGCAATGCTCGACTTTTTTCCAGCAGGCCTGATAGTAGGCGTAGTAAACGCTCCAAATAAAGCCACATGTATTCAACGTTCATTTTTGCGTACTGAATATTGCAAACTTGGAGATCTTAGTCACTGTGATATTGCAGGTATACATACATGATTCCATAATGTCTATAGTACACCAAGGTCATGTGTAGGTTAGTTGACCTGTCTTTGGTTGCTAACGAGAAATCTTGGCAATCTTTTAGCACGTTCTTGAAAGCTATATGTTAAACAATTTAGACTATTATTTCACTTGAAATTTGTTAAATGTGCAACTTTTGCACGTTGGAACATATCATTTCAAGTTCGTTATTGAAAGTTATGAGAGTAATTTTATAAGTACTTCTTTTGCTAATCACGAGCAAGAAACATGGGGATTCGGCCAACCATCTGCGAGAGGCTATGTCAACCAGCTCACTGGCATTCGATGCTGCCCAAATAGGTGTAAAGACTTGGATAAGGTACAAATATCCCTATTCCAGAATCCTCTATGCGAACATGGAAACAAACGACAACATGTCCTTTTTCAAAGTTTTTGTCATGACTTGACCAGAATACGAACCTTGACCTTACAAGAGAGGCTGAAGGATTGATCCCCAAGCTATCAAATTGGATCAAGGTGAAGTTCGTATCTTCCTGGTTGGAAAAATCAATCTCAAGATCACTTACTGATACTAAATTGATTGCCTTTCATTGATTACAGATGTAACGAGGCCAACAGCAATCTGTCCACCCACGAACACTGTAAACGCAAGTCTCAATGGTAACACAAAAGCTACCGTGGATTGGGATATTGTATTGTGTTCCGATAACTCTCAGGTACATGTCCAACTAAGTTGTACTCATTTCCCTGGAGATAAATTTGACCTGGGGAAGACGACGGTTAAATGCAACTGTACAGATAAGTCAGGAAATACTGGCCAATGTTCCTTCAACATTATTGTCAAAGGTAAGTTCATAGTAGCTGTAAACGTTCCTTAACTGCCGCGCCAATTAATGCCACGTGTTGCCAGAACATCGGTAGCTTTGAAAACTTGTGAAAGATTATCTTTCCAATTTTTCCTCATGAAATTGTGTTCAAGGTATACTGATTCCTTAAAATGCACTAGTTTTGAAAGAAGCAAAACTAAATGCTGGTCTATATCTCCAAATCTTCCACTTTAACATATGGAGGCATTTTTCAAGTTTTGTAACATATATTTCAAATCTTTGCAAGTTTAGACTTACGGTGCATCTTAAGTTCAAATAAAAGCATAAAGGTCATGTACAGTGTTGTAACAAGTTAAGTCAATGACTCGGACTCAGAGTCGCTTATTTTACTTGACTTGATTGGTAATCACCCAAAATGACTTGACTTGAATCGAATCTGGAACCCTAAATGACTTGGCTTGACACAGGTCACCACCTAAACTGACTTGATACGAGCCTAGCATGACTCGAGTTCAATTGAAGACTCAGGTCAGGAAACATGACTCGAGTCTCCTGCTGCGGCTCGAGCCAGTGGCGAAGCTACATATGGTCCGCTGGCGGACTCAAATCGCCCGTCGACGACCTTTTTAGGGTTTAACCGTGTTGAGGCATAGGCTATTTAACTACTTCGAAATGCTCCTACAGCCCATTCTCGCCCCCTCTGAACGACTACCCTTCCTCCGCCACCGGCTAGAGTCGTTTGACGCATCTCCGATGTTTGTAAACGTATGCAATTTTGGATTGTGCACCATTCGCAAGGTAGACGCCACCGCAAAACACAACGCCCGTTTGCAATCAGTAGCTTACCAGCACTGCACTTGAACTGCAATGGAACAAGCGGGCCGCGCCAAAAGTTTGACAAATCCGCCCAGCACTCACTGCTGCGGAACCATATCATATCAGACTATGTACCCAGCATGCCAGGCATGGAGCCATTGCGATCTCCGATCTGAGTGGTTTCGATCGAAAAGAAACATTTTGCACAAACAGGATCACTTTCTGGATGAATATTGGTCTGATTCAGGGACTTTGTTGTACAAGGTTTTTATTTCTGCGTGAGTATTCCAAATGAAATTATTGAAATATGAGTGTTTATTTATTTTTTTGTCTCTATAATAATTTTCTTGCCTCTACATGAAGAAGTATTCAAGTCACAACATTGCTTGTTAGGGCCGTAGCCTGGGCGAAATCTCTAGGGGGCAGCTCATGACACTATCTAAGCAAAGCACCAAATGGTATGCCCACAGATAGCTAACTCCTAGGCGGACACTTCATTTTTCACATGTACTGAGTACCATCGCGAAGGGTTGTTGCTGAGGCCTACATGTCAGGCCTGGCTTAGGTTCGAAATTGTACTATTATTGACAAACCTTTGAACTGATTGTATTTTTGTCAAATTATTATTTTATCATATTCTTCATATTTTGTGGCTGTGGCGAAGGCAAGAGGTGCTTTTTAAGAGAAGGGTAAGAAGTCCTATACTACTTGAGAAATTTTGTCAATAAGAATTTGGCCTGGATGCAATCTGGTGATATCTTACTCAAGCTTCGTAAAGCCTTGAATTCACCATATGGTTAGGAATCCTCATTATTTAGTGATGGAGCCACACTACTTGGTGCGTAGCTATAACAAAATGAAATGTAATAAAATAGAAAAACGACGCATTTCAGACCTTAAAAATTGCATCTATTCTTTACTTTTAGATTTCAATTAGACAAAGTTTAGATTTCAAGAAGGAAAGTTGGATTTGATTTTAAGGTTTTTGAATACAGTTTCCCTAATTTGAAACAGTGCAGCCGGGCATCAGCAGCCTAACTGGGGTGACAGAAAAGGAGGGGCAGGGATGAAAATAAGGTTATTGTACCGACAGCATCTGGTGAATGTACCGACATTTTGTCAAAGGGTTATCCCTTAAGCGCCCTGACTAGGGACCAGCTACTCTAAGCCCCGACGTAAGCAAAAGGTTTGCCGAAATGATGCTTGTCGCAAAATATAAGGCACGCAAAACGCTGAAAAAAAGGATTATATTGCAAAAGATTTCATTTGTTTTGATAAAGAAAAGTTGAAAAAGTTTCATTAAAAAATCTGCCCTTCTTAAGAGCAAACCAAGAAACCTGATGGTGCTACTCCATGGTCTTCTTCGGGGAGTACTTTTTTCATCTTACCCATTTAGGCTCCCAGACGAAACTGAAAAATCTTTTTTCCTTACAACGTATATTTGCCACAATGGTCAGGTTGAATCTTCCAAAAGATAGTTAGAATTTCGCAACGTTTCATTTTTGCTTTTCTATTGAAGCACGACTACAATATTTGTGGAACCTTTAACTTTGAATAAATCCAGTATGTTGGAAATGACAGGCTTTACAGCTATATAGACCTGAAGATGAAAGCGCGCGTAGCGCGGGAAAATTTTTTGAAGTTGAAAAAAGAATTATTACAGAACTTACTGCCTACGGACCTGATAAAGAGCCATGTGGAATACTTTCTGAGCATATTAAATATACGATATGCCTATTAAGTTACACAGTCGGCAGATGTACCGACAAGATCAGCAAATGTACCGACAGACCATCCCAAGACGACAAGTGGGGCCGACCGCCCCCTGCCCCCCCCTCCCTCCACGTTACGCTACTGCCGGGCATCATTTTTCATGAATGGCTCTTAAGAATCATGTTACAATAGGTAATACTATAGACTAACTCTACTACTATAACTCTACTACTATAACTTTACTACTATAAATATGCAATATTATTTACAAACAAACACTGAAAGATACCTGAAGTGAAATAAGGGGATATGTGTGAGGTTCAGCTGTTGTTCAAAAGAAGGTCGCTGCGACTGCTTGTGCCCTTTAAATTAAAAGTTACTTTTTAAGTTCATTGAGCTTGGCTAATAATAAAGGTAATCATTGGCTATTTTATCTTTAGCTAGAGTATGGTGGTTTAGTCAAGCGGTGTTTCTTACGGGAGGAAGATGGTGTATTTCTCAGGCAGAGAAACCCTCTTAAGAACGCCTCCCCCGGAGTTACCAAGCACGGTCTTCAGTCTTCAAAAATAACAAATAACATGTACATTATGCTCTAACTTGACATGGTTTAAATTAAAAGTAGTTCTAAATTTGGAAGAAAACATCCCTTTTATCTCACAAATGTCATATATTATGTAAAAGGTTGTGTACGCCATTGCAAAATTTCTCCCAAATTGTCAAGTTTGTATTTCGTAATAATTTTATTATTTTACGGTAACGTTTTCTGGGTCATTCCCAGGTCGTGGTTATGTGAATTAATATTATTTAAGTGTTCATGGTTTCAAATTATTTTCAGGCTCGTATGTAGCTCCATTACCTTTGTTTTATTGTATTTTAATGTCAAAAATTTTAACTTCCCTAAAAAGGTGAATATGGAAACGCTTTTTTAGTAAATCACTGAAACCTTAACCACCGATGACAGCAAATTTTTGCCCGAAATTATTAGTCTTCTAAAGCGATGCGTGCCTGGCATATGTAAGTATTACTATAAAATGTGCTAACTTTTGAATTTGAAAGTATCATGGGCTTGGATCATGTGAGGACGGGGGACGCTCCCTCTCAGATTTTTGAAAGGGGAACATGGCCTAAAAGTCCCCCCTCCCACTTTTTCAAAAATGATGAAAACTAAAACTGTAATTACGAATTGACACTCCATATTAAAAGCTAAATTTCGCCCCAAAATGGCACCATTTGCCATATAGATACCTTCCACGTTCATTTTTTTATCAAAGAGGAGATGGGACATCCCCTCCCCAGGACAGCGATTCGTAAGTGGTGAAAAGTCTAACGACTTACTGTTCACTCCCTTCACGATATTGTGGTTTACCACAAGTACTGAGTAAAAACTTCACTTAAGCAAGCAAAATGTAAAGAAAAAACCCTCCTAAAAAGTAGAAATTCTTGGTGATATATTCAATTCAAATTTAGCACCATTTTGCATCTAGCCCACCTTACGTGGGCAAAAATTATCCAAAAGGGAGGGGCACCCCTTTCCTTACACCCTCCCCTGGACAGCGGTTCGCAAATGGTGCAAAGTCCCCCTCCCCACTTTTGGAGATGGATCCACGTCCTTGGAAAGTATACCGATGTCTCATCAGTGCATAGAAGAATTTGAGGAGGGGCAAACTTCGTGTTTTGCAATTACCGAGTGGCTAGAATGTTTTAAACCAGGGGTAGGGAACCTCCGGCCAACGAGACTATTTGATCTGGCCCACGAGAAAATTCATGAAAAGGCATTTTCAGTAACACTTGCAATTCAATTTATAATAGTTTTATGTACCATTTATCCGGTATAGGCTAATAACGTTGCGTGATGCCGCTTCTGCATGAAGTAATAATAAACCTCACAAGCTGCTCAAAGTAGCATGCATTGTAAAACATGTATTTACACATAAACCAAACAAGAAAACTATGCAAGATTTATTTCCTTTGCAACGTATCAGTCCCTGTGGATTCCATGGGTTAGACCATGGAGCTACCACAGTTAACCCCTCCCCCCCCCCCCCCTCCTTAGGTAGGTTTAAACTTACAAAAATGAATACCTTTTTGAATATAATGCGAAGATTAAACATTAAAAAATGTCTGCAAAATGATATTTTTGGGCAGGCTTGAAGCTTTTCCTTTGTTGATTGTTTGCTGATATAAGCTTTATACTCCAGACATCATCACAAATGTACCTATGTCAGACGTCACACATGGACCTGCAAAGGAACTTAAAACAAATGATCACGCTGTGATATTTGCAATCTGATTGGGCTTGTGCATCATAATATCATTTGCAGAGTTTTACAGATGTTAAGTGTTTTTCTCACCTCTATTTTGTACGCTCCTGTTTGACTTGCCGTTTTGCTGTAAACAAAATGGTGTCACCGGGAGAACCTCTTGTTCTGTACATGTGATGGAACTACTACTGTTCCATACAACACTGTAGTCTCTTTGTATAAATTACGTCTAGCGGCTTGCTGCTGTCCAACTACACGAGACTGACAGTATTGGTGAAACTGGGCAAAACAGGTGACCCAAGATTCCAAGTTTATTCTATGAGAGCACGAGAAACCCGACAGATGTTAATTTAATTGTACAAATGTACAATTTAATTCGACATATGTCGATTTCTTCCAATCACAAGGCTAGAAAACAACATGTGACGGTGGTATACCAATGAGAAGACTAGAAAGTGGCATATGCCAATTTAATTGAACATTTGCCAATTTTCTCTAATCACAAGGCGAGAAAGCAACATTTGACTGTGGTAGACCAATGAGAAGACGAGAAACTGGCATATGTCGATTTCATTGAACATATGCCGATTTCCTCCAGATGTAACATTTTTATCCAATCAGATCACGAGAAACTGACTTATGTCAATTTAAATCGACATATGTTGATTTCAGGACCTATGGCACGGTAGGCGCACCATATACGTAGCCTCTGTGGCTACTTGTACAGATTCGTATTTCACATCATGGAAGGCAAATTATTCCCAAATAGACATTTGTTTACATTGTGCAAAAGAAAGTTATCCTTTTCACTACGCGAACTCCACTGAGTGTATACATGTTAGGCAGAAGAATTCTGTATTCCGTTAAGAAGCCATTGATGATGTTTAACTATGATCACTCAGCTTCCAAATGTGCGAACAGAATCTAACTCGAAGAACTTTAAGAAATTTACAGCAATAGGGGAAATTAAGGAATCTGGAAGTCTTTACAAAATTTCCCATTTATTTTATATTCTACCACCTCTAGCCATCCGTTATTGAGAATCCTGCATTCTGATTGGTTAAACACTACCCTGTTATTCTTGCAACGCACGGTCAGTAAATGTAAAGACTGATAAAAATGAAAATTTTCACACATTTTCGGTGGTAGAACAGGAATAAACCACATTTGTCGAACTATTATTGTCTCATAAACCGTCTCGACTCCAAATTTGGCAAAATAACGGACTCCGCTACGCCTCGTCCGTTATTTTGTCAAATTTGGAGTCTCGACGGTTTATTCACCAATAATAGTTCGTCAAATGCGATTTATTCCTTAATTACACAAAAAATGGCGTTACCATATCCTGCTCTATGAGTTTCACTAACTCTCAGAATTGTACTTCCATAGATCTACTGTGACAGCACGTACTGTATAGTACCCACAGAACTATACCCCACCCCCGTCGGCTGGGGTTGTAGAATATGCCCACGGTATTCCCGGCCTGTCATAAGAGGCGACTGAAGGGAATGTTTTTCACCGTATTTGAAATGTATTTGGAGGACACCATATATATTAGGGACTACACACAGGACATATAGAGGTTCTTCACGTGACGTCACAAGTCAGCTGTTTCTTCAATGTCAACAGCTCTGTCCGTCAAGTAGGGAGTATAATGTGAGTGTGTGCGTACACAGCCACCAATATGATTACCGTGTAGTGTATAGTATGTAATGGGTCAAAGTTGGAAAAAGTTTTCAGTAGAAGCACAATTGTTAAGATTTGTTGCGAAACAACCACAACACTAATCTACGATGCCAATTATTCTTTCACTAACAGTAGTAGACTTACCACATAAAAAAATCGGTACTTACCAATATACTATAGCACTACAAGAATACCCGAAAGTGTTTGGAGTTACGGCTGCCTTGGCTTCCCATGTGGTATGGACATAACCGCAGTGAATTGTACAAATAAATCTCGTTTCACCACATTGACAGAATCATTCAGTACACAAATGGGACACAACGGTGTAGGGGGGGGGGGCAGAAGAGCGTATTTCCCGGTGATATCTTTACCAACCCGATTTGCAAAGACTCGACATATTATTCAGATAATGAGGCGTATTCAAGTTATTCAGTATGTGGTGTTATCACTGGTCTGGGGAAGGGGGTGTCCCTGTACCCTTTGAAAATTTTTGAAAGATTTTGTGTCCTTACATGCAATCTGGTGCCACAAATGCTTTCTTTTGAGTTAAAATTTGTGTTAAAATTTTTTCGTATTTTAGGTACTTAATAAAAAAAAAATCGGTTTCAGTGAGGGGACATGGGCCAATGCCCCCTGTGTACACCACTGACCCTAATCAGGAAATAGATGTCGAGAATATCCTTTACATGTAAACATGAAGATGCTTTTTATTTCGTTGTTAGATTTACTGCCCTCACTTCATGCTTTGCTTCCACCTCAACCCCCTCTGCTTATACATGAGCCTATAGGCCTACTGCTTTATGGCCCATGTAATAATACAAATTAACTATAAGGACCACTCTACTCAACATTTCCCCCATATTCCGAATCAATGTGTTTCCATGGTGTCTCTCTTCGTCAGGTACACTAGAGTGGCTGGGAAAAATTCGATTTAACCATGAATTCTGAGTTGATAGGTAAAGGGCAGTATGAGAGCATGAAACTATATGATAATAAATAATTCCTTGCAAAAGTGTATTCCTGTCTGTCATGCGGCTTAACCGGTCAATTACATTGTCAAAGTACATACTTTCTGTCATTTCTTTCAATAGAAAGTGGTGTTAAACTGGCTAGCCGTTCCTCCCCCATGTTTGACCTGACTAGTTTTTAATGATCTTTTCTTTGCTAAATGACCGCTCCGATCAGGCTGATGACACGTCTATGGTTCCAAAGATCCGATAAAGTAGCTAATTAGTACCTTTCGTTTAAAAAAGGGGGCGACTACTGATTCTCTGGAGTACGGTCTAAGTACTGTACATACGGTATCATCGGTATGTTATATTACAGATGAAATAATGAAAATTTTCCAAAAAAATGAAGTGTGGAGAACTTTTCGCTACTTTAATCAGACGTACATTCATCGGAATGGAATGCATATTTAACTTGTAACTTTTACGTGTTTTAAGAAAAGAGGCAGAACTTGTAAGTCTCTCTGATCTGAAGCTAAATAACCTCCTTCCATTTCACTCAAATTCGTTTCCCTTTCTCTCAGTTTCTCCCTTTCTTCTTTCCATAATTTGCCCCTTTTTCAACCAATGGGTTTGCTGATCTTCCAGGTCGAATCCGTCAGGGTGCACTTGCCCCCCCCCCGGCAGATACTCTACTGCTGGGACATATTTGCATATGTTCCTATAACTACTCATGGACCGACCTAAATCCTTAAAGGGAAGTAATGACCCTTAAATTCACCAATATGGCGATCGTAAATACCTTTAGGTATTGATAAACTATTCGGTTTGATCAGTTAACTCCAACAATAGCTTTATCTCCTCAAAATATAATGCATTACAAAAGGTATGGAAGTTGCAATGTTTCACACTTGTCGTAGTAGTACACTCCACACACCTCGATCTTGATATAGGCTAATGGTCGATTGCACATCCCGTTAATCCAGGTTTTTCGATTTCTGGGAACGCCATCCAATTTGTTAGCAATGTCTGATCAAATAATAAGCCCAGATTCAGCCATTATTTCGACAATTATCTTACTGCACAGGAGGCATCATATAACGAACAGGATGCTACAGTATAGTACTAAGACCACGCTCTAGTTAAAGTGCACTTATGTGTAGACTCGTATATTGGAAGATTAGCACTGCTAGAATCTTGACGGCAAAGTGAAAAACTAAACAAGTCACGTGCTTTGATGACGTCGGTAAAGAACATCTATACGCACGCTTATTCATGACTTTGGTAGACAGTAAACAATGTGTGATCCGTATCTATATCGATATCTGTATTCTGGATATGGTAGGTCGTTGCTTCTATAGAGTTATACGCAAGACTACTGAAATCTACTTTTCTGAAAATCTCATTCAAATCTAAAGAAGTGAGAGTTGATGCCCACAGTTGAATACTCGGGGTCTAGGGATTGGAGTGGTTCCTGTACGACAAATATGAATAAATAATAACGCTCACGACGAGGCGCTGCTGAAAGTTCACCGGAACTATTTTAACAAAGTTAAAAGAATAGTCCAGACCCAAATTTAAGTTTGATATGTTAAAGAGGAACACATTCTAAGCATTCTGTGAAATTTTCATTCATTTCCTATGTTCGGTTCTTGAGATATTAGAATTTGAAGTTGACACATTTTCTACCAAAAGTGAACTTCAAGCAAGCAGCTGTGATGCCATGGCTACACATTGAAGGGCAATGTTTTGTTTTTCTTAAGTTAAAATTTACTACCAATTTTGTACAACAAAACTCGAAAACATTCATACCATTTGTGTATCCTGAGAGGTGGAATTTTTAAAACTTTCATGCCTTAGGGGCAAGATAGCAACTCTAATCAATCCGAGGTCAAAACAATATGATGAAAAATAAAGAAATACAAAACATTGGTCCTCAATGTGAAGCCATTACGTTCCATTATGTTCCTCTTTAACATATCAAACATAAATTTGGGCCTGGACTATTATTTTAAAGTCTTATCTGCCGTTCGATCGTCCCATAGGACTGCTTGCAACTTGGAATTTGGTTCCTTCTCAGCTTCGCAGTACTCTAAATCAAGAGAATAGACTGAGAGTGACAATACTGTATAGTAAATGCGCCAGTCGAGTAGTTTCCACTGCAGGCTAGCTGCTAAGCTATGGTTTACATTCAGCGTCTGTTCGTTGTGGATGGCCCTTGATCAGGGCTATAAGTTACGTTACATGTCCTAGGCACATTACAGTCCACATGATGTGGAGTCTAATGTATCCAGGCAATGTAACGTAACGAACAAAGTCGGAGGGAACCAAAAATTTGCCACTCTGTGTGAATGTATGGTTTGTATTAGAGGACTATGTAAGTGAAATGTATGCTAATTATTTCGTGACGTCACATCAACAGACAGCTTTTATCGGACTACGCGTACCCGATACAAGCTGTCTGTCGATGTGACGTCACAAAATAGTTAGTATACATTTCTTTTCATAGTCATGTGATACAAATCATATATTCACACAGAGTGGCAAATTTTTGGTTCCCTCCGACCAGAGATGGTAAAGATTCTAACTAAAACTAAAACAAATCGGACAGTAATCCGTTCCGAAATCGCCATATTGTGACCCGTGCTTTAGAGTAGCTGGCCACAGTCAGGGCGCTTGGCCCTCATGTCGGCAAATCAAAGCACCACCACTGGCTGTGCCTGCATGCAGTTTTTCCTTTGGATAATGAAGTATACCCCCACTTTCATGGTAACCCCGGATATTAAAACATTTGGCGCCATTTTGCATCTGGGTACCCTCCTCTTATAGACTCTTCACCATAACAGGAGAGAAGTTTTAGGTCAGGTGCCCCCCCCCCCACTTCCAAAATCAAATCAACGTCGCTGTAAGATACACATCCATTAGTCGTGTTGATTATCATCCAAGACTAAATGCAGTTTTACTTCGGTGTCACTTCACCAGATTAGCATAGGTATCTGTCCACCAGGGGCGTAGATTTCTTTTAAACTTTGGGGGTGGGGTAAAAATTCGCAGACCTAGAAAATGTGCACGCGAAGTGTGCACGGCGAGCGTGAAGCCCACAACCAATGACGGGTAGGTCCAGTGACGCGCCTCAGAGCCCCTGGTGGGGTCCAGGTGCAAAACCCTGATGGGGCCCAGGGGTGAAGCCCCCGGAAGTTCCTAGGTTCTAATGTCTCAAAAGTGCCAGGAAGACTATTTTAAGGAATAAATTTCAGTGGTAATGTTCTAAAGTATTGGTATATTTATACATTTAGGAAATACTATTTGGAGCACAAAACTCATCAATAAGCCGCACTGGATTGAAATTGTACATGAGCAACAATGTCCTGTTAAGGCAGGGATCAACTTATAGAGTCATACCAGACAACTGGATTTTGAATTTGGGGACCATTACAAGACCTGCAAATTGGCTTGAGATCAGTGGCGCAGCCAGATTTTGGTGGTAGGGGCGACCACAGACGATGTCGTAATGATACCTCAGTTGCACCCAAGTGTGTGTAAATTGCACCTTTATTTTTGATGCACCCCTGCATTTTATAGAGCGATTTTGATCCTTCGTTTGTCACTACATAAAGGTGCCGTCCGGGTCTTCCTCCCCATTAAGAATTTTTTCTTAATTCAAGGTCTTGTAGATGCAAAATCTTTGGGATGTTTTTGAAACTGATCATACACGGCTGGAAAATGTCCATAATTCAGTAAATGCTAATTTCTGGTAAGGTAAAAGAGGAGAATATGTTGTCTATTAAGAGAAAGATACGTTGCCAATTAACCTCCTGAAGCCCCCTACCCCACCCTTTTTTTGGTTTTTTTACTGCCTTCTATTCGGGTGGAGTTTTTACGCAAAAAAATACGTCCATGGATTCAACAAAAACATACTTAGTCTATACCAAATATTTCCTTTCCTTCATTATGAAAGGGCATCTAAGGCTAGGAGATACCTGTATAGGGCCTCCTGAAAGCTCTGCATTAATTATACCAAATGGGGGTAATGACATAATGCTTACTACCTGACATCCAAATGATAATATAGAGTATGACGCCGAACACTTTACAAGTATCGTATTTTTACCGATTTTGAACGAAAATCCAGACGAATAGCTTCCAGCAATGGGGAATGATAGTGAGGGAGAGTATAGGTGAAGAGAGGTGGTATGAGACTTCCCTGAAAGGTGTAGCAAAAGGGGTGAAGGCCTAATAAGAGCGTTTCAGAATGTTATTTTCGTCGTAAGTGTATTAACGATTACCACACACACACACACACACACACACATATATATATATATATATATTATATATATGTATGTAAATATGTATGTAAGGGCGGACTTGGCCGAGAGTCGTCGTCGTGAGTGCGACAAAATAAATCAACTACTTTGTAAGTCAAAAGGCTGTTTAATTGTTTTCTCTTTTCTCAGCCATTCTGGTTGTAAGATTTCTAACCCATACCGCGGGAACGGCAGAACACCCCTCAGAAGCCAACCCCGTAACATTTATATATATATATATATATATATATTAATGAATATCGTCTTTTATTTCAGACTTCTTCAGCGTGTATGAAGAAGCAAGCATTTAAGTCCATAAACATGTGTTTACAAGCTAGTAAACAAAATCTATCAAAACATTTTGAAAGCATTCAATTTGACTGATGCGTAACGTCGTAAATAGGCTTCTGTCCTCCCCGCTGCCAAATAAAAGACTTAAAACAAATGCCTTAAGGTTCACCTGGGGAGGAACGCTACAGATACAATGTTTAAAAATACCTAAAAAATAAAATCCTAAAAATGGCTCAAACTCTACTGTCCGAAGAGCCTTCGTAGCGAAAATTAAACCAGATCACATCAAACTTCAAAAATAATAAAAAAAAAATAAAAAAAAATAAAAAAATAAAAATACTAAGAAGGTAAAAAACTAATTCTTTTATAGGAGTTAAATTCCTTTCTTTTGTTAAGTACAAGTGGGTGCATAGATTGTAGTTGGGCTAGCCAATATCCTTCCCTTTTGGTTAGAATACTTAGATACTTAGAAGTAAGATTTAGGAACCATAAGTTGGACAATGTTGCATGGGAAAAGTAGATGAGAACTAGCTATACATATTGGGACGACAGAGCATAATCTTCAGGCCATTCAGTTTCTGGTCATTGACCAAATTACAAATAATTGTCAAGTAGAAAGTATTCTAACCAACTGGGAAACTCTTAGGCGGGCAGTTGACTCCTTTTTAGTGTTTTATTCATCTATATAGATTTTAAAAGTTGGGTCTATTGAATCCATGCGGATCTTGCAAGTACTTGAATGAATATTGTTGCTACCAGCCTTTATATGATATATACATATAAATATATATATATATATATATATATATATAATTATAATTGCGGATTAGGACGAAATATCGAGTAAAAAAATGCACCATAGGACGAAATTGCCCATGGGGGGGGGGGACCGTTTCGCCTTAACGTTTTCACACACTTCTATGGGAAAACGTAACTCAGTGGTAAAATCCTACTCATGACTCAATGTACACACAATGTATAGGAAATAACGTGCACGTATCCGTTATCCCGTACGGCTGAGTAGCCATTGACATAACGTGTAAGTATATATCTAAACGCAAAGGGAAATATATGCTTATGTATTTTAATTTTTTTTCACCATAAAGTTTTGTCGGTATATATATATATATTTATATATATATATATATAAATCATATTATATATTTCTCTAATTCCCACCTTAGGGCGAAAGAAGTTGTTGAAAAGTCGACCATAGGGTGAAAAAATAGGGCTAAAAAACGGATTCTCCTTAACGTTTTCACACATTTTTTATATAGGAATACGTAAACTTGCGGTAACATCCTTTTACAGACACATTCTGTTTGCTATTACTTCAAAGTCGACGAATTTACGGACACGTATCTGTTAACACGCACGGATGGCAGGACATTGAAATAACGTTGATTATAACTTGAGGACGTTGGGGGGAAATATATGCTTATGTATTTTTTTTTTTCGCCTTAAGGTAGGAAGATATAAAGACTTTCGCCTTAAGCGGGGAATCAGCGTTATATATATATATATATATACATTTGCATATCGTTGGTCATGAAGGATCTTTCCTCTTGAAAAGATGAAAAAACCTTAGCGATAAATAGTGCGTAATGGATACCCTGATATATCAGGAAAACTTATCAATACTCTTTCGAAAATGTTGTCAAAGGTAATTAATGACAGTTTAAATTTTTCAGTCTATTAGTGTCAACCATTACCGTAACATTTGTTGGAAAACTTGCAAACGTTTATCAGTTCGGGAAGTTCCCCCTTTTGTGAGAATCGTGTTCTCCCCGATCTGTAGAAAAATTGTTCATGGCATATTTTCTAATAGAGATTGATGATCATAACATGGTCACTACCATCACTGAACAATGGTCGGCCGGTCTTTGTGCTTGGTTCCATGTAAGATAGCCAGTGGTACACAATTTCAAAAAACTTGGCTAACCTCCTTGACCTCGTACATACTGTTACTAATGCGCCGCCACTTCCTCGCGTATTACTGAAAAGACGTCACAAACTTTCTAACGTCCTTTTGATTATACACGGAGCTCTCTCTTAGGAAAATTCTGAAATTTTTATCGCCTGCCTTTATTTAGAAATATTAAAAACTGTAATGACCCTGGACGAGGAGGAAGTGGAAGCACAATGTTGTTAAGTTGCTACTCATTACTTATTTGTCCCTTTGGCGTCTCGATGAACTGGGATCGATGAGAATGAGGTAGCGGCCTCTGAGATATAGAACCTGTAAATGCTCCAAGCGGCAATTGTTGAGGTTATCTCCAATTTTGACCCCAGCCCTGACTCTCAACCGGAAGATTATTTTTCAATATCATGGTTTCTATGATCATTTCCGAACATACTCCCAAACGTCTTATAGGGACCACCACTGTGGAAAGGGGTTATTTAAAGGAGCTATGGGCCCTCAAAGCACAATTGGTTCCCGCACACACTACATTGCGATCCTGTGTTCCTCCTTCTCTGCATCTTTCTCAGCCTCTCTCTTTTCCTTCCTTTCCTTAATATTTTCTCTCTTTCCTCTAGTTTTTCTTCTTTCTTTTCCTCATCATCTGGTAGGAGGCAGCCACGAAACGAGCGGCCCATGCAGCGATCACACACATTTCCACAACGGCCAGTCCGCCTATGGCCATAGCTACGGGAAACCCGATTCCTAATCTGTGGTTCACCACGACGTTTTTGATGACAACGCAAGTTCTTGAGATATCCTTGTTCTTGCTAAATCTTTCCATTTTAGGTTAGCAAGCCTACACAATTTGTTGCATAAGTTTTATACCCTTCGGAAGAATTTTGTTTTTAACCCAAACGGAAGAATCTCCCGGACTGTTTACTGCGTAGTTAACTTA
>WURT03070116.1:2570-13478 GCA_009936505.3 Holothuria glaberrima
ATTAAGTCTCCAACAGACTCTCCATCACCCCTGTTTTTGAAATATCGTGCTGTTTCAATGGATTTGTCTAAGACCTCTGCTGACCTCAAATGACACCGGATATTCACTGAAAATAATAGTATTTTGCCACAGTGTGGTAAAATTTTATATCAAGTATGAAAAGTGTCCATCACTGCTATCTTGGGATATCGTGTTTTCAAGAAGTCAAAAAAAAAAAAAAACAATACGAACACACACACACTGACACGTTTTAATCCCTCAATCAGTTAGTTAGTTAGATGAGGTTTTACGGCTCAGTTTCTTACCAAGAATTCCGTATTTCCGGTGACCTCAGATACCTCCGACCCCTATCAAAACCAATATGGTACATATTCTAACAATTACGCATCCACATGCCAATGAAAAGTATTCATGCTTCATATCTTGAGATAGAGTGTTTACCATGTTTTCGGTTTATGACCTCTGGTGACCTCACGTGACTATTGACCTCCGCCAAAAACAATAGGTTTGTCACTCTTAATATGACAATTCTTTATATATATATATATATATATAACACAAAGAATATAATGTATCAACAACCCTAACAATGTACTCCTAATATATATATATATGTGTGTATATATATATAAATATATATATATATATGTGTGTATATATATATATATATATATGCCTGGTATGAGAAGTATCCATCATTTCTCTCTTGAGATATCGTGTTTTTAAGTTAAGCGTCAAAAACATGCACACGAACACACACTCACACTTTAATCCCTCAGTCATTCAAGGGTTTCCGCCACCCTGGGGTACAACATCTCCGATAAGCCTTTGAGACAATTTTTATTATTATTATTAATTAAACATTACTCTGGTTACCCATGTTATTTCAACAGGTATTGCAATATATATCTCAACTAGGAAAGTAACCAATATCTCACCCGTCCCTTATTGGGCGATGAGATAATAAAATGTAGAATAAAAAATAGAATGAAATCCGTACACATTCAATTGTTTAAACGAAAATATACTTCATAATCCTTTGTTTAGGGTTTATCAGTTATCCTAATTTTTAACATGTAAATTAAAGCTAACACACAATTATCAGTGTTTAACTGAAGTATTAAAGACAAACACTCATCACCCCAAAGTGCATTTTAGTGTGGGGATATCAAAATTCTCTGTTGGTTACTGCTCTTTGAGTGACAACAAAGTTTGAAAATTCAAATAATGCAGAGTGACTCACATTCCACACAATGCAGAGAGAGTTTTGGAGTACACATTACAACCTTGTATGCTCACCAGGACATGGCCTGAAGCAATAAAATAGGTTTGTGTCTGCACAAAAGGAGCTTTACACAGTTATGGGAGGAGCTGCAAGTTGCTTAGTTGGAAAAATTGGAACTGTCTGGGATGACGAGAATTACCCTTTAAGCATTAGCTAGCTATGCATAGTATAAATGTTACAAAATTATTTTTCAGTGAAAAATGTAAATATTGTCATGAAGAGGTTCTATTACAAGTCCCATGGACATTCTTATAAATACTCTCACCAGGGAGATGCTATTAAAACAACTCCTTGCTGTCACGTTGAACCATAGCGTCTCAAGGAGTTCAAAAGTGAGAGAAAGGGGAACGGGAGCGAGCATAAATGCAGGGGGCATTGTTATGAGTTTGGCACTACTCCTGTTAACTTGTATGTACCTTTGCACATGACTGACTAGGGGGAAAGTTGTGCAAAGGCTGTGACTGCGGCAAATTCCCCATGGCCCCCGTGGCGGCGCTATGGTTACACAATTGTTTGTACTTCACACAAATAAAAATTGGATAAACAGTGGGAGGAAATTGTATTTGAATTACAACTCTGAAACGAATCTTTTCATTTGCTATGTATATTGCAGATTAAAGTTAGCTCCACGCTGTCATATGCGTACGGGACTCTTCGAATGGGGGCAGAAATTTTTTTGCCCGAATCTCAAAAAGTTGCCCGAATTTCGTTGCATACAGGTGCATAAAATAGACCGCCAAAGCCCTACATGCTCTCGAAGTGGGCGAAAAATTTTGCACTTTTTTCCTGCAATTGATCAAAAATCGGGAACTCAGTAGAAAATTCGGGCAATCTTTTCACTTTTACTTCATCTCTGCCGGAATTTTACCTTTCCTGTGCCCGAATTTTCGTCGTTTCCTGCCCGAATTTTTGACCTCAGAAATTGTTTAGGGGTGGCAACCTGCCCCCGCCTAGTACGTCTATGTACGCTATACTTTAAAAGATTGCATTCACTTTTTTCGTCTCTCTTGCCTTTCCTGGTTTTCCTGTCCGTTTTCTTCTCCTCATCTTTTTTGTTGTTCCCTTTCTTTCTTAGATTTGTTTTTGGAGTAGGCCTTTTCTTTCTACTGAAGCTGAAAATCTGCCAGTGGAATTTCTCCTAAAAGGAGTTACAATCTCGAAGTGAAATAAGACTTAACTGGAAATCACCTAGAAATTGGACTTACCACCTACTCTAAAGAAAGATAATTCCATGCCCAGGACATCTCCCCGAATCAGGCAGGATCTGCTATGAACAGCTTCTACATGTTTCCCATCCTCCTGTGTCCTTCATATAGGGGGTTTCACCGACGTCACGTGATCGCGCACCTCTGGTTTTGAAGAGAAAATTCGCGCGTCTCTTTGGCTTTGAATGGCAAGCGCCCATTGTGTCACAGTGGTATCTATGATGAAAATGTTCACGTGTGCTGTAAATTCACTTACTGTTTTACCTTTCAGTGCCTGGAATCCCAATCGCGTGACGTCACATGAAATCCTCGTCACATTTTCGCGTGAGTCGTACAGAAAATTCCCTAGCTTTGTACGATGACATTAATTAGTGGTGCCACCAAAATTACAAAAGTGAGGGAGACAAGAGGGGCAGGCACAATTTTGGGGAACAAAAGTTTTGTGTACCGTCTGTTTCTGCAAACTGTATATCTTTGTACAAATGCGGACTGGGGTAAGTGAGGCGGTGAAGACTTTGACTGGGGGAGAAAAGGCCTCCTGCCTTCTTCCCCCTTGGCTGCGTCTCACAAAGTTAAATATACAACTTAACCTTTTACTGCCTGAAAGACCACTTGATATGCAACACGTGTTTGATGTCTTATTAATCGAAGAGATAACTCGAATCTTTAATCATAGAAACTATTGTCTGTCATAGTTAAGTCCAGTATTTGTCATGCGAATTTTAAAACTAATGTGTGTAACTTTGAACAAAATGCAAAAAAAAAATTGAATAGAATGCGCCAAGGTTTACCCTATAAACACAAACTAGTCAAGGTGCCTACTTCGACTAACCATGTCAGTTAGCAACATTTGACTTATTTCTAAACATTTTCTTTAATTTCTGACCAATAATAAACTTAGTTGACTACTTTGTAACTAATACTTCTTAATCCATTATTGTGCAGCTAGTCACGTGTCAGAGTGAATAAGTCGTATGCAAGTGACTAATTTGGTTAGTCTTTCTAGACACCGTTTTCATGATTTTGAGTTATTTTTTTCAACAAATACTTGCTTGCTTCAAAAGAATATCTTCCATGAAATCTTCCTTCAATGAAAGTTTTCGCGAGACAACGAAAAATTTCTCCAGCGCTATAATTTTTGTAGTGTTTATCGTTACCTTCATTTTACACATGAAGTGTTCTTGACATAATTATTTCGTATACCATCGAATATTACATGAAAAATAAATAGATACAAACTACAAGCTTGATCGATATTACTGCTTACAGTGTTTCGTAATTTCGTAAATTAAATTAACATATTTATTTGAAATACAAGCTTCTCTCGATATCTTGAATATGGCGAAGTTAACAAAACATGACGTCAGCTGCAGTGGGTGTGTCACTTTATTAGCCAATAAGATAGTATCCTACAGTTGCCTGGTGAAATTCGTCCGACTGAAAACATTGCTTGAATAACGCATTGTTTTATTTAACACATAGATCAAGTTTAAATTGTTGTTTGTTAAGGCTTTTTTTTCTTATTTTGTCCTGATCCTTACAGATGGTGCATGAGAGAAGTAATTTAAACAATTTAACTTATCTTACAACACATAGTTCACAAATGTTCTATTACAAATAAAATTTAAATCTTACAATAATGTATACAAGTGTACACAACAATGACAAAATAGCTAAAGTTAAGAAAAACTTATCTAATAAGAGGGCTAATATCATCCAATCTGTCTCCTTCCTATATTCATCTCTAACGTGATAGTTTTCGTTTTGTGGCCAGTGAGAGACAGACTCAACATTTTTACGTTTGTGTAAAGTAAACGCAACCGTGTTTTTTCTATTGTCTGAGATATCTTTCGTAACGGTGAAGTCATTTGTTTCTTTTCTATCAGCTATGCTCTTTGCTGGGTCATAGATGGTATCTATAGGTAACGTAGGAGGTTCGTCTTCGCTCGCAGAGTGTTGTTTGGAACTGTCATCGTTAATACCGGGGCTGTCTCTGTTTCAAAAGATAAATAAACTGGTATGTCCATTTCTTCAAAATGATATAAACAAATCTAAAGTTCATTGCCTTCTTTAAGTTTTCATTTTTTTTTTTTTGTTTAATCAAGATTTCACAAAAGTATGGCTAACGGAAAAGTTGCATGGTATTTTGTACCTAATACTTACCGAGGAAATATTTTGGTGGAGCTGTAAAACGAGGACTTCCTTTTGATCCTCTTCTGAACGAGAACATTTAATGGCCAAGGGACTGGCTTTCTAGGATTATGATGGTAAACCCTCAAGACAAGGGCGCTAAGGAGCACTGACACACATGAAATGGCAATCATTACTGAAAAATATGCCACTGTCGGAATGAAAGAAATGATATAATTTTGACATTAACTGTGATTTGATTGTTTAAATATGAGAATATTCAAATGTCTCTATTTACAGCTATGGACCACTCTGTAAAGACTGCAAGCAGGGTAGTAGCCAACATTTTGCCTAGGATCAAACGGTTTCTACTACTCTTTTCTGACTACCGGCCTAAATGGCGTCCAAAACATCTTGTAAACGTAAAAATCAAGATGAAAATAAATTACATTTTCAAAAAGAGGAGACGCCATAAAGGCTTTTAGACTAACCACCACACTATTTAACAGTTTAAAGAACACATTGCATGCTAACTAGATTGGAATAGCCTTTCGCTGAATACACATAAATCATAATTAAAAGGTTTGCAAATTTTCTGTACAAAGAACGCAATAAGGTGAGGTAATACCAAGGGCAATGATCAAAGGCAGCGGCTGAAACTTTTAAGAAAAAGTTTCGGCTGGGGAGGGGCACATTAAATCAAATTTTACTGTGCCAAGGTGTGAAAGACAACCTTAAATCAAATTTTACTGTGTCAAAGTGTGAAAGCCAATGGGATATTTCCAAATGTGGTGAGGGTATATCCAAGCCATGCTAAGGGACTTCCACTCAAAATTAAGGATATGGAGGACATGGTCGAGCGAATAATGTGTTTGGAATTGGATTAAACATGACCAGGGATCTGACAGCTCCCTGCCATGACGAACTGAACTCCTTATTCTGGTTATCTGTTTTTTTTCCAAGACTGGCCTACAGTTCAGTTTAAATGAACTAATTTGATTGACACACCGCCATCGACGGCAATTTCTTCTCAATATTAGGAGGGGGGGGGGGGTATGACAAAATTTTCAAATAATTTACTGTGTAAAAAATAAAAGCCAATGTAAGATTGGCAAACATTGGGGGACATGTCCCCCATGCCCCTTGGGGTCCCCGCCCATACACACCTATCTTCCACACAGATATGATGTTCAGAGCGCCTTTCATTGGCAACGGTCACTGGTTGGTGATATGATGTACCCCATTTAAACAAAGGGTGGGGTGGGGTTTGAAAGACAGCTTACTAACGTAGTCAATGCAGCTTTTATGGTACTTTTGATTTTGTCACCCTTTGATGACACATAGGGAAAGACGGAAAATAGCAACAAAGGGAACTTGACTGTTTCATGTACTACAATGTCCTTCATCAACAATCTTGTTTTCCACAAGGGCAAAGGTAAACTTCAGCCTTACCCAAGCAACATACGTAATCGCTTTTTATTTCTACATTATTTAATTTAGTCGTAACCTTTTATCAAGCTAATTTTAATGCGTTTTGTAGAAGTATGTAACTCCCACTACTAAACAATTATCGCAAACAACGATTACATCAATGTTCTTAAATTAGTTTCTATACAGAATCAGGAGAACAAATAGCAAACCTACTATCTGATTTACAATGTACTCAGAAGTTTTAACACGGAGGTCGTTCTCTGCGTAGCAGTGCATTTTCTATTAAATTTTTGATACGGTATAACCGTAAGGTGACCCTGTACCATCTTAATGGAAACGTTCAGAGAAAAAACCGGGGATAGTGAGTTTGTCACGAAAAGTTCTTTTTAAATATGCATTTCTTCCATAATTAACATAGATCACTCATAGGACATGAACTATTTATTTTCAGAGGCGAGAACTTTAACTAGAAATATAAATTCACAAAGGTTTGCGTGACATTTTATCAACTTGTAGAAGGATAAAGCCAATGCAACCATGTTGTATAACGTTAAGCAAGTTGTTATTAAATAAACACTTGAAGCTTGTCATAGCTGCCCCCAAATATTTCAGCAAATTTGGTACGCTATTATTTGAAGTACCTCAGTTTGTAAAATTCAGTAAAGGTTTAATCAAGGACTACAATGAAACAATTTTGACAAACTTTATAACATCATGACCGGGCCAACCAATCAGTCAAAACAATTCATCGAGTGCCATGTACTGGTTACTAACGTATCACGCAGGATCTAAGGAGCTTTAGGAGCCAGACCCCTTTTGAAAATTTGATAAAGATACTACTCAGTTAACAATTCTTCTTTTTTTTGGTGTGTGGACAAATTTGCCCTTGAGCCCAAACCGCCCCTTCCCTCTTGAGTGATCCTGGATCTGATATGGTGTTTAGTCTTCCGAATACCCTTAAAATGCCATCCAACGTTTCCCCCGAGAGAAAAGCAAATTCTAAAATAGAAAATATCCTGTGTTGATTTATAAGAACAATTAGGAATTACCAAAATGGCTTCAAAGTGGCTGTATTTGTTTATTCAAAAATCAAGCATTGTATGTTTAATAAGCTTACCAATAATTGGTGAGTCATCTCCACTGCGTGGCATACTCTCTGCTACAATTTGTTGAAACAAGATGAAGGCAAGGACGTTGTTCACGCTTAAAGAAACTTTTTCTCCTGAATTCGGATGCATAACAAATACTGCAATAATTAGGAATGATAGCAAACCACTGGGAACCCAAATGTTATAGACGTAAAAATATCCGATGCGTTGCAGGAGGAACTCATAGTGTACTTCGACGTATGGCTTTGGACAGCACAGATAATAGACGTCAACTTCCTTCACAGAGAAGTCGGCTAGCATCCACACCCCGTTAGGCGCAAACCTGTTGTCGTTAGCGGAAGTTGTATTTGCGTAGGACAAGATTAGCTGTAATTAAAAAAATGGTGTTTGATTTATCAACAGATTCGTTTGTGTGGAACAGCAATGAAACACTTTTTAAGTCTGGATATCCAAGGAAAAACAGGAAGACGAAAACAAATTAGTAAATATTGTATAAACTAAATCGCCGTCAATTTTACGATGCAGTTTTACAAATTTTGCGAAACAGCAACTCCTTGTACGAAATAATGTGTATAGTTTAGAAAACCAGGGTGAAACAATGTTATTCATATGAGTCATTATTAAGCCCTTTAGCATAACAGTCACGGACGTGTCAGGCTTTGGTATAAAAGCCAGCACCCCCCCCCCACACACACACACCACATACACACACCTTAACAGAATCAATGTTGATGTTAGGGCTGGCATAAAACGTTATCTTTATGACAAAGTTGATGGCATGTTTGTTTGCCAATAAGGGAAAAGTTCAGAGCAGGCATCTATTGTGAAATATCTTCCCAATCACCAATGATTAGGCCTACAGCAAAGTCTTGATGATGGTGATCGAGTTCAAGTCGGAATCATCAGTTTGTTACAGTGACTTAGGTGGAGTCATAGAAAACGTGGCCCTCTAGCGTATTCATATGACGTCACAGAACAGAAAGCGCTCCCTCGGCTGAGGTAAGCACGTAACATTTCATCTTACACTAACACCAGACGCGTCGGGTACGAGCCTTAATTAAGTTCACGTGAGCCTGTGAATATACGCTGTGCGTAAAGTACGCGTACCAAAGTCAAGTGCATTGTTGCTAACTTCATTATTTGCCCTCGTACATAATGTGGACGAGATGTTCTTGTATCGGGGTAGTTTAGGTGTATTTCATGTGACGTCACGTGCTTGGTATCGATTGCCCCACAATGAAGGGTAAAACTCATTCCCAGTAACTATATTTTCAGCACACGCGCGCGGCATAACCATAGATATTACTGTGAAACAATGAACGCTTGCCCTTCAAAACAAAAGAGACACGCTATAACGTGACGTCGGTGATACACCTCTATAGGATCAATAGCACTGATCTTTATGTAGGACATCCTTCATGTAGATCAGTGATCAATAGACCTTATGCAATGACATTTGATTTTGGAGGCAAAACAATACAGCACATGGCACGCATGCAGTACACTTCAAACGCGCGTGTAGTAGACTTACGCGCGTAAGCTATTGGTTGACAAATCAGTTGTCTGCATTTGTTGGTGTAACTTGCAATATATGCTCTTGCCGCCAAACAAGGGAGAACTTTCTGCTCTGTGTCGTCATATGCATAAGGTCTACAGTCGAGTTTACTCTCCAAACAGTGATTAGATACCCACAATTTTGAATTTTCAAACGAGTGGGAGTTCTTTTAATTACTCCCCTCCAGCATTACGTCAGTGACGCACATAATAGTATAATTTTCTTACCTGACTGCTATCATAACTGAACGAGAGAAAAGAAATTTTGCATCTTTGTGTGTCAAATGGGAAACGGGTCATATTTAACCGACAATATACTGTCAGATCCGAAAGGTCAAAATATGTCACGTGACCGATGCTATTTACAATGATGTACGGCTCAAAGACGTTTACGAACGCTTGTCCCACGTCGAGTCTGCAAAGAATTTTGAAACAATTGAATATACAGCATCAAAGTGACCATTTTACTGATTCAAACGTTCTCTGTAGATTCGTTTTATGACTCTACTCATTTTAGAACGTCTTGAAGGAACCACGCAAAGACGTATACATTGTTCCTGCATGAAGAAGTATAACGGTATCATTGACGCCAGGCTCTACGGTGCGGCCTACAGTACGTATTATCAGTTTCATTTTACCTGTTCAAAGCATGTCAAGTAAGGAACATGTGCATTGAGACGTAAAAATCACGAAGACGTTTGGAAAGGTCGATTACGACTTTTGGACAATTTACCTTTGATGTGGCAATGAACATATTAATACTTTCCTCAAATTTAATTTACCGTATGTTGCCTTCCCACCCCTTGTGTTGCGATACATCCAGTGGTGTATCTACGGGGTGGCTTAGGGGCCTTGAGGGCTTAGGGCTCCATTCCTCCCACGAAATCTCAGAGCCCCCAGTATCCCTACTGGTGATCGGAGATATGTTGAAAAAAATCACTAGAACATACACCGGTCCAGCTCTCCGATTTGGAGATCCAGCACCCCTCCAGCCCCCCCACACACACACAGAAAACTGTGGCTACGCCACTGGATACATCCCTGTGACAAAGTTCACAGCGTAAGTTTTCACAGTTCTTCAGCATACGACAAAAGGGTGGTAATCAGGATATATTATTTAAATGTCACTGTAACTTGTTTTCCTTAAAAAGTAACCTGCAAATGAGGTGAAACAGAGTTACAAAATTTTTAAACAGTACTTATATCTATACATCTCTAACCTTTCATCTACTGTTATGTCAGGTATCCATATATCGTCACGTGCCAGGGAAATGCGATCTACTCCACCGTAATCGTCCGGGTTCCACCGCAGAAGCTGGTCAACCCAACCCTTAAACACAACATGGAAATCGTATCTAGTTAAATATAGCAATGGTATTACAGTAATCTCAATAGCAGACTTTATTCATTGCTTAATGCACCCGAAGGATCAGGAAAACTGTGAGTATAAACAATAGCGGTAATATCATTGCTCTATCGTTTATAACCCAAATTCACATGATTCCTTGGGTGCATTTAGCAATATGATTCAAGTCTGATATGTGACCAGATCGCTTGACGTCATGTTTCAAGTTAGTTGATTCCTTGCCGAGAGAGAGAAAGGAATATATGTAACCAAGTTCTAGTGTATGCTTGTGCGAATTGCGTGTTTGCAACGCTTAGCTTGTAAACATGATATCTCAAGATAGGAATGATGGATACTTCATTTATATATTAGGTCGAAGTTGGTAGATCGAAGTTAGAATGTGTAGGTCGAAAGGTAAATAGTTGTACATTCGATCTTGAAATTTTATACCAATCGCAGATAGAGCATAGCCCTTATCAAAGCAGGAAAATACCAGAGAGAAAAATTGAGCCGCACCGAGGGCTTGAACCCGTCATCCTCCGCTTTCCGGGCAGAGTCTGTGGCTACTATACCAGTTCGGCTTGTGATTCACAGAAGTGATAAGCAGGCTACAAGTACCTCGTGTGACTCAATTTTCTGTCCTTGAAAGGAGAGAAAAAATTTTTCCCTCTGGTATTTTCTCGGAACATTTCCTGCTTTGATAAGGGCTATGCTCTATCTGGGATTGGTATAAAATTTCAAGACCGAATGTACAACTATTTACCTTTCGACCTATATATATATATATATATAAGGTCGATCACTGCGTAGCACTCGTGAAATGTGTAGATCAATAAAAGTAATGAAAAA
>WURT03070127.1:0-10244 GCA_009936505.3 Holothuria glaberrima
CTATTATTGTCTCATAAACCGTCTCGACTCCAAATTTAGCAAAATAACGGACTCGGCTTCGCCTCGTCCGTTATTTGGCAATTTGGAGTCTCGACGGTTTATTCACCAATAATAGTCCGTCAAATGCGATTTATTCCTTAACTAAACAAACATGCAAGAATCAAATGTTCACATCATACAAAAGACAAACGTGAAATTATTTAAAGGACAGAAGGCCTTTACATGCTAGTTAGAATGGATACAGCCTCTAACTTAGATACGCTGCCTTTAAATTTGTATGCTTGTTTATAAGTTGAATGAAATTTTAACGCCGTAAATTTGGCATCAAAGATACAATGATCATATAATATATTTACCCTTAAACATTATTATTTTTACAAGAGTCTTAAAGATAACTTTACATACAAAGGAAACGAAAAGATATTTACAGGATCTGACTTTGATATCACTGTATGAATAGCAAAGAAAGTTCACCGTAAAAGATCACGGCAAGGAGAGATATCAAATTGTAAAAAGTCAAAAGTAACTTTGTTTTTTTGGCGACGACGTCTTCTAAAGTGGTTATAATTTTCAATGCTTCATGCATATTTAACTTAAAAACAGTCATCGAACGTGAACTTTTGTTCATTTCTTTTACTCTCATAGATAAAATACTTCCACATGTATGATTAAAATATTGTAGGGGTGTATCTTCTCGTTCTAACCGTTGTAAATATTGTAATGTATTTGTTTTGAAAAACAGAACTGTTAATTTGCAGTACTACCCTCAAACGTCCTAGATGAAACTGGCTACAATGCTACAATCCCAAAACAAGTGTTCAATACTCTCAGTTCCAATCCCACAAAAGGTACACAAATCAGAGGCACTTTTCCCCAATGGGATTATTTGTTTGTTTCGATAATTCTGTATACGAATTTATATTGAGAAAAAAATAAAACAGAGCTTAGCTTCTAACCAGTGAGCTGTAAGGGATGGAGAAACATCGACCAAATCTGTCAGACAATATGTACTTGAGAATGATTTAATCCTTTTCAGATTCCAAAATTTGATTGACAGGTCTCTTTGTTCTTATTGATTAACCACTGTTGACTTTCCTTCTTAATGATGATCCCCTCCTTTCAAAACCCAGTAATCCTGAAACAAAGACCATTGTCAAGATAAAGCTTTAAAGATATCTGCTCAGCAGACAAAATGTGAAAAGTTTTCACCGTTTTATATCAAAACGACTGTACATGCACACTTAAGTTGCACAATTCATTATGTATTCTAATTTATTCATTAACTAAAGAATATACCCTTTTTGTAAACTATGCGGAGTCTAAACTTTGATGATGACATTCCAAAAGATTCCGGATTGCTCCGGAAATAGCAAATTATATATCTATGTTTAAAAAGCAACATGAAGAAACATTGTACTCTTTTAAAGAGTAGGACCTGGCGGCACAAGATGAAATAAATTTTACTTTTTTTGACGACTGGCAATGTTATACCAATGGGTGAAATCATCCTACGAGCTCTCTCCGATATAGCAGACGACAAGACCTGAAGACCTATTGTCTTCACTGCCTAACCCCTTATGTTTTAGAGGAATTTCGGGAACCAGACAATGCGAAGCTTAATTGTCGGCAAAACACCTAGTTTCAAAAGAAGAATAAGCGTTGTTTCTTCATCTCTCACAGCTCCACGCAGGGGGGCCATTGGGCCATGCCCCCCCCCACGAATGCCATTTTTTTAGATCCTAAAAATACGTAATTTTTTGAAACAAATTTTACTTCAAAAGTTAGCATATGTGGCACCAAATTGCATGTAAGGACACCTAATTTTTCAAAAATTTTCAAAGGGGAGGGGTTGTCTCCCCATGGCCCCTCACTAACGCCATTTTTTTTAGTTCCTAGAAATACGCAAATTTTGAAACACAAGTTTTTTACTTCAAAAAGGTAGCATATGTGGCACCAGATTGCACCTAAGGACACATAATTTTTCAAAATTTTTCAAAGGGGAGGGGGACACCCCTCCCCAGGCCGGCGATCGCTGATGCCCATCTTCTTTTAGTTCCTAAAAAAGCGCAAATTTTAGAACACAATCTTACTTCAAAAAGGTAGCACATGTGGTACCAGATTGTATGTCAAGACACCCATTTTTTCAAAAATTTTAAAAAGAGGAGGGGTATCCCACCGTAGACCTCCTCACTGAGGCCAATTTTATTTTAGTTCCTAAAAATCCGTCAATTTTCTAACACAAATTTTACTTCAAAAGGTAGCATATGTGGCATCAGATTTCATCTAAGGACACCTAATTTTTCAAAAATTTTCAAGGGGAGGGGGATACTCCCTCCCCTTAGACCCCTCCCCAGGCCGGCGATCACAAACAATACTGCATGCCCCCCCCCCCGAGAGAAATCCTGCGTACGCCAGTGGACTGGACATTTTAAAGCATGTATCACAAATCCCTATTAGTAAAAGCAAGAAATTTAGGCTGCCATTCTGCTCGTAGGCACTTTTAAATACGCTGTTAATTGATGACTGTACATGAAATGAGAAACAGACGGGGCATCAAGTGCATTCTAGTAAAAGTTGATGACATTACCCAAAGCCTCACCTCTTAGTTTTCCACTTTTGTGAGATGGCTTCGACTAATCCCTAATAGACAGTGAAGGGAATAGAATCCATTTGATAGTTGCGCCTTAACTGATCAATCGGTAAAGTCATGCTGTACAATACCTTTCATGTTTTAATGAAACATTGTCGAAATACCCCTCTTCTGGATTGGATTTCTCTGTTCACATCATCCGTCAGTCAGTAGCCTAACGTAAGGGGGCAGGGGGCGGTCGCCTACCCACTTGTCGTCCTGGGATGGTCTGTCGGTACATTTGCTGATCTTGTCTGTACATCCGCCGACAGTGGAACTTAATAGGCATATCGTATATTTAATATGCTCAGAAAGTATTCCAGATGGCTCTTTATCAGGTTCGTAGGCAGCAAGTTTTGTAACAATTCTTTCTATAACTTCAAAAAATTTTCGCGCGCTACGCGCGCTTTCATCTTCAATTCTATCCAGCTGTAATGCCTGCCTTTTCCAACATACTGGATTTATTCAACGTTAAAGGTTCCACAAATATTGGAGTCGTGATTCAATAGAAACACGAAATTGAAACGTTGCGAAATTCTAACCTCTTTTCCCTTTTTTTTGGAAGATTCTTCAACCTGACCATCGTGGTGAATATATGTTGTAAGGAAAAAGAATTTTCAAATCCGTCTGGGAGCCTAAATGGGTAAGATGAAAAATGTACTCTCCGAAGAAGACCATGCAGTCGCACCATCAAATTTCTTGGTTTCCTCTTAAGAAGGGCCGATTTTTCAATAAAAACCCTAACTTTTTCAACTTTTCTTAATGAAAACAAAAATATGAAATCTTTTGCAATATAATCCCGATTTTTTCGGCGCGCTTTGCGCGCCTTATATTTTGCGATCGGCATCAATTTTCGGCAACCTATTGCTTCCGTCGGGGCTTGGAGTAGCTGGCCCCTAGCCAGGGCACTTGCATAGCCCCCAAGTCGGTAAATCCAAGCACCATCCCTGGCTGAGCCTGCATGCAGTTTTTCCTTTGGGCAATGAAGTATACCCCCAAATATTGAAACATTTGGCACCGTTTTGCATCTGGCCCTCCTCCTCTTAGACTTCTCATCAGGATAAGAGAAAAGTTTTAGGCCAGATATCCCCAACTTCCAAAATCAAATCGACGCCCCTGGTTGTTGGAATTTTGTAGTTTTATGAACTACGAAGGTATGGGAAAATAATGCAAGAGTTGGGGTGGATGGGAGAGGGGGTCACGAGTGCGTGGTGACTTGTTAAGTGATAACTTTTGACAAAATACCGGTACATTCATAAATGCTGTCGGTATATTTACCTTACTTTCATCCCTGTCCCCCCACTTCTATCACCCCATTTACGCTACTGCCGTCAGTCCGTTAGAATGGTGTAGAGGGAAATCGATTTTTTATACCATTACGAACTTCTCAGCTTCCGTTGATGGCGGTTTTGATTGGGGGGGGGGGGTAGTTCAAATAACCAGCTGTTACAAGGGCAAAGTGAACTTGGGAAGTAATGGGAATTAGTAGGAAGGGTACTTTAATGCATAACTTTTGTAATGCAGTGGATAAAGTAAAATAGTCTGCACTGACTTTAGAGTGCTATTTGGTTCATCACATTCACAGGCAATTGATAAAAATGCAATTACCAAAAATAGTAATAGTCAAGTACCGATTTGAGGTCTTTTTGAGCGAATTTAATGCCATTTTCAGAGAGGGAAATTATTCACATCCTAGGGAGAGTTCTCCGCGTTCCCGCAGAGCCTTTTGAACCTTTGGGCCATTTCATCACGGTTGCTGTGGGCCTCATAAAGATAAATTCCATGTGCCTTCTCTGAGTGTCACGTACTCGAACCTGGTCGGTATAATGTTAATCGGAAAACAAAACCGTTTTCTCCTTGACAGGTAACCTAATATAAACAACAACCCACAAGTCCTTTGAATTAACAATCTAATTAACGGAGAGACTTAGCCAGTTCCACGTATGGTAAAATTTTAACATTTTTGTGGTCAATGCAGCATCTGATTTCCTTTGGAAATAGTTAAACTTTTCATTTTAATGCTCAGAATTTTAATTACACCCCAGGGTGTCTGGGGCTTCCTCCTGGGATCTGAAGAGTGAGGGCAGACTAGTGCACCACAACATTACCTGGGACCTCCTCTCATTACCCACGGCCAGTGACCATGTAGACAGTATGAAGTATGGATCTATGAAAAACAAAAACCGCTGGGGACAGAGGTGTTGACTACGACACGGTTTATAGGTAGTGATGATGTGCGTTTGTAAATGCTGTCAATCGGGGACGTTTTTATGAATACACACCCACCAATCGGGGACCCTCAGGAATTGGGGACTGTCCCCGTTTGAAAGAATGGTTTTAAATAGCCTTTTTGGGCTAAATAATGGAACCATGAAGATGTCTATTGAATCTAAAGGAATATAGGAACAGTCCCCATTGAGGTAGTGTTGTGGTACGTCCTCGTTTGCAGGTGGGCGTGTGTATCACGTTATGTCCACGGTTCCCTGTGGATAATCACATACACACTTACAATTAAATAGGTTTACGTTGATTGAAAACATGTTGAGCCCCCTCTTTCTTTGCTGTAGCAGAGCATATCATTTTCTATCAGTGTACATGCTACAAGCTTATTCTGCAGACGTCCACGGTTGAATGTTACCATACGAGGGTCCCCGTTTGGCAGCATTTACAAGTATATGTGAACTTGGCTATGTACATGACCTCCATGCAAGGGCGTAGGAAGCAAGGGCTAGGGCGCAAGCCCCCAGTGAAATTTGTGAGGTCAGAAGTATGCTTTAGCCCCCCTCTACTTTCCAGGGACAAAAACCCCTTATTTGTCTCTTCTGTAAGAAATGTCAAAAATTTGCAACAGTTTACCTTAAAATTTTCCAAAATGATGCACCAAATCGCATCTAAGAATCCGCAAATATAAAAAAATTTTCCAAAGGGGAAGAAAGTTTGGAAAAATGTCAAAAATTTTCAGTAATTTAAGTAAAAAATGTCAAAAATTTGCAGTAATTTAAGTAAAAAGTGTCAAAAACTTGCAGTAATTTAGTTAAAATTTGTCCAAAAATGATGCACCATATCGCATCTAAGAACCCGCACATATCCAAACAATCTTCCAAAGGGGAGGGGGAGAACCTCCACTATGGAAAAATGTCAAAAAATTTGCAGTAATTTAAGTAAAAAATGTCAAAAATTTGCAGTAATTTAAGTAAAAAGTGTCAAAAACTTGCAGTAATTTAGTTAAAATTTGTCCAAAAATGATGCACCATATCGCATCTAAGAACCCGCACATATCCAAACAATATTCCAAAGGGAGGGGGAGAACCTCCACTATGGAAAAATGTCAAAAAATTTGCAGTAATTTAAGAAAGAAATGTCAAAAATTGCCCCCTGCCCCCGGAGGCTACGGCTCTGCCAATGTCCTTTATAAAAAATAGTAAAATGCCTACCTCTAATGCTCACAAGATTGCAAATACCCCACCAATGCTTGTTCCCCATGTCCTTAAAATAATAATTGAAAGATTTGTGTGAGGTCGGATGTTTATTACCTTGTCATACTATCTGATAAGTACCAAATTGTCTCAAAAGCCATATCATTAGAACACATCATTTCTTTGTGAAATGATTTTTCTGTTTGGCGGCACGCTGCCTCTAACCCCAAAGCTGTTGCTTAATGCAGGGAACTCCCTAACAACCCCTGCTTAATTAATGTAGTGCCCTCAGTAATGAAATATTCAACCTCTTCCATTTTTTGTGATACTTCCTGTTGCCAGGAAGAAGTTAGTACTCCCTGATGTTGCAAGAATCGTTCTTTAACAGTCTTCTGTAGGTTCAATTTATTTTATAGATCGTTTTTGAAAAGTTAAAATATGACAATTTATTTCAGTGCATTTTAATGTTTTTCTTTGTCTGAAGAACAATACCTCTTACAACTGCCATTAATTAAAGTACGCTTGTCGTGTTTATACAGCCTTCGGTAAAACATACGAACATAATTGCCATATCCACTCATGCAAATATATAGGCCTATGAATAGTTTGGAAACGACGGCAGCTTATACGATTTTGATTTTAAAGGCCCGCTAATCACACTCCACACTAGCGATTCTCCCAACTAAGTTTACTACAAACCCCTCCTCCAATTTAAACCAAGTCATTATTCACCAACCAGAGTGGAGCTATAGTGTTCAAGGTTCAATCCCGTAGCCTCTTCCTGCCTGGTTCTTCAAAAGCAGTTCTGCAGTTTTTGATAGTTTTGTGGTTCCTTTCGGGTCTGTACTAGGTGGTAAGACGGCAGGCAGAGTAAAGATTTTTTGAGATTTTTTGCAATTTGGTGGGGGCCCCCTAACCCTCGGAGCCCCTGGGCATTGTCCACCCCCAGTCCACCGGCTTGCTACGCCAGTGGCAGTGAAAAACAGTCCCCCCTGTATAACGTCTTAAATATGGTTGGAGTTGCTAGCAACTTCCTGCCACATCCCCTTTAAACTTTGGGTACCCATAAAAGTGATTTGTACGAGACTTGAGGGTACTGAGTTTGGTTTTGCAAGTGGTTATTAAATTTATTTGTAAGGAATGTCTGCGACGTCTGCAAAACAGTATGCCCGCTAAAATTGTTTCAATATAAACCATTGAAATTTTAGCGAAATAAAGGTATATTACCACACCTATGAAAATTATCATCTGTGTTTATTCTGCCCGTGGAACTCATTTGTTCAATAATGATACACCAAGCGCTCTTTCAAGTCCTCCTAATTCACACAGGACTTCCATTGTTCACGGTTAATGCTACCTACGTCGATTATGTAACAAGTGCTTCATGGGACGGTTTGGGCTTTTATATTGCTGTGAAACGAGAAAAGATTCAAGAGAAATTGGATGCATACCACAGGTCTATCTCGGACGGATGCGGTGATGGTAAGTTAACATGATAGTTACAAATTGCAGGAATTCTACCATAGGCTTGGCATTCAATAAACTTAAAATGTAAACGAAAAGTAGTCGATATTAATGTCATTGTAGCGTATAATTTTGAAGGATGGCCCATTCGTCGCCCAACCCATGTCTCCTCTATAATGAAACGACCTTCATGCTGTAAAATTTCGCCACCCTCAAGTATCTCATATTTACCAGAACCCTAACCACAATTGTTCAAAAGGCCTTTAGGGTAGAGTACATGGTTGATTAAGTACCATGCCCAACTATACGAATGGATTGCATTGAGTAGCGCAAGCTCCCTACGGGATATCACACGTAAAGGGAAATATTGCGTTTTAAATGCACCAACATGGCATACAAAGAAAATACCCTTAATCATTATTAAACCGTTCAGTGTTACAAGTAAACTCCAGCAATAACTTTATCTCTTCAAAATTTTATGCATTACAGGACTTACAGAAATTGCGTCATTTATTTTTGTGCAACAAATAACCAAATTTTTTCCTGTGAGAGCTTTATTTCTTGAAGAGAAAGCTGCCGTACTGCCTTACTGTGAATTGTCTACCATTCTGTATCTATTAATATTGGTTTAAAAAATATAAAAATTTTCTGTTAAACAAACGCAATATTTTCCTTTAATTGATTAGAATTAGATTTGCCATTTAATGCTTAAGTTGCTGTTCCAGTGTTGGTAAGTGCAACAACCCATGAATTGTATTACACTTCTATTTTAGCACAGAATCCACACCATATTAAAACGGGGGTATGTCTTTCCTCTCAAGTCAAGACGGCTTGGACCAGTTCATATATATGACAGTTGTGACATTGAAAAGGAACGCTGCCGCCCACAATGCAAAATGCTTTAGATTTAATACCGCTCAAACGCAGTAGAGGAGATTTGCGTGCAAAAGTGGGTGTGGCAAGCTGAATCTTCAATAAATAGATAATCCAAGATTATCAGTAGCCATAGGTAGGCGTATAAAGGCATAGGCGTACGGGACTCTTAAAATTGGGGGGCAGAAAATTTTTGCCCCAATCTCAAAAAAGTTGCCCATAGTCAAGGACGTGGATCCATCTCCAAAGACGGGGGGGGGGATTTTTACCATATGCGAAATGCCGTCCTGGGGAAGGGTCTAAGGGGAGGGGTGCCCTCTCCCCTTTGGAAAATATTTCATCTTGCTTGTTTAAGTGAATTTTTTACTCAGTTCGTGGGGTAAATCAGAACCACACTGCGCGAAATAAGTGAACAGTAAATTGTTAGACTACATAATTATACCATTAGCAAGTTTACTCATATCTTATGAAATCTGGATATGGAAGTGATTAGGACTATGCATGTCAGAGCCTTTTCGAAAGTCTCATAGAGGTGATTCTAGAAAATAACTACACGCGCGCGAAGTGCGCGAAAATTCTTGCACTTTTTTCGGGAATTCGATCAAAAATTCGGGAGCTCAGTAGAAATTTGGGCAATCTTTTCACTTTTTCTTCATCTCTGCCGAAATTTCACCTATTCTGTGCCCGAATTTGGGTCATTTTTTTGCCCGAATTTTCGACCTCAGAAAATTTGGGGGCAGTCTTCCCCCTGCCCCCCGCCTCGCCTCGTACGCCTATGTATAAAGGGCTCTCGGAGTAACCTTAACTGTGTGAAAAATATCAGAGGAGAATAATTGTAAAATTGCGCAATGTATCCCCACTGCCCTCCATGAGATTTCTGCCTATGCTCAAAAATACCAAAACTAAGATTAAAGTTTTGATGAAAAAAGAGGACAGGTTTACACGGAGGCAGTACATATCCAACACTTTACATCAGGGGTGGGGAACATCCGGCCCGAGGGCCTTACGCGGCTCGCGAGACCATTTTATCTGGCCAGCGAGGCAATTCATATATGTAAATTCAGAATCACTCGAAAGTTAATTGATGATAATCTTTTAGCCCACGGTGCCTATCGTTTTTCCAGCTTATACAACTTTCGCATATTTCACGTAAAACTGCCGCGAAACACAACTAGTATATTACCTCAACCCTATTATCCACGATGTAACATCCCCCCCCCCCACCGATTCGTTAGAAACCAGGTGCAGAATGTACATTTGGTGGTATCGGAAGCTTTGCGTGGAAGGCTACATATAGCAATGGACAGAAGTTCATTAATAGATGTATAGGTCTATCTATTACATTGAGTACTAAACTTGGTGGGCACTGCAAAAAGTCCGGGTTGGTCTCAAGATACGCGTTTTTCGGCTAACTTTGCGCGCACATTTGGTATGTGCTCACTCGTGATTACTATTTAGTCAAATGGTCACATTGTGATACTTCTGGTCCGCGTAGCTAATCTTTGGGATTCAATGTCATTTCAAGATAGTAGATAAACATTTGTACAAACTCAAGAACCCATAGGGGCTTCCTCCTTGGCCTGCGTCAGGGTTGGAGCTAGGCAGGGCGATTGCGAGAATCGCGCATCGGCAAATGGATTCCCGCAAACTACACAGGGATCGAGGGAAGTCGCGCAAACAAAATTCGAAATTCGTCACTCAATTCTGGAATGATCTCTCTCTCAAAAATCTGAGATCCCTCTGTTTTTATGGAGCTAAGGAGGGAAAATCCCTCTCAGAATTTTTGCACCCAATGGAAAAGACAAAATTTGAAGCGCCCTCACTTCTTCGGCCCGCGAACGGATTACGACCACCAAAACGGC
>WURT03070149.1:0-13475 GCA_009936505.3 Holothuria glaberrima
TTTGCCAAATTTGGAGTCGAGACGGTTTATGAGACAATAATAGTCTGACAAATGTGGTTTATTCCTATTCTACCACCAAAAATGTGGGAAAAAATTCATTTTTATAAGTCTTTACGTTTACTGACCGTGTGTTGCAGAATAACAGGTCAGTGTTTAACCAATCAGAATGCAGGAATCTCAATAACGGATAGCTAGAGGTGGTAGAATTAGAGTTAGATGAGGCTTTACGGCCCAGTTTCTAACCAACTGGTATGGGGATGTGAGACAAACCTGACCAGTATATTCATACTAACAGGACATATCATGCAAGCAGCAAAACAAGTTGACAAACTTTACAGTATCAATCATGAACATGACAGACACAGCTGACCGTCTATGATTCTGTCATAGGTATGGTTACTGAAACAGGACTACTTAAAATACTGCCTTGAATGTTTAACACTTTAAATTGTCAAACCTTTTAAAACAGGCCATACAGTACTTAGCCTTGAAAGAAGGATTTGGGTTGAAAAATTACCCTCCTTCTCTGCTTCTACAAAATTTCAAGCATGAAAGTCAACATGATAAATCATAAACCATTTACACATCAATGGGATTCCAACTCCAGCAGTAAACTAAATTATAATGGTTAAGGACTCTGATAACAATACATGACAATAGATACAGTGGCTAACAATAGTCAGGAGTCAAAAAATTCCAGGAACAACTCCTGGTTATTAGGTAAAGTGTAAAACTGAAGCTGAAATCCTATGATGCAGCTTGTGCATGAAATTGTTGCTTCATTTTTCGAAGAAATATTCAATTTTCATGACTTCTGTTGAAAAAGTATGCTTAACAGCTGTTGTGAGCAAACATTAGTAACCATAGCAACAATTCCCAGCGGTACATAACTTGGGGACCTTGGGGACATTCACAACCTAATAAAGTTGACATCTTTCCCTCATAGGAGCTTTCAAATAAGGGTCAAAGGCACATACAGGGTATGAGATGGTAATGCCAGAGGCTAAAGTAATCCAAACTTCTCACAAAGAATGACTAAACCACTGACACTGTACAGTAAGTACTGGGTATCAGTATCTACAATATGTATCACTGTGTACACTGTAGTACTATAGGACTGGTTTAAACTGTATACCCACCGGACTGCAGGAGTGTTCAATGTACAGTATAGTGAATGTCACTAAAATTGTGTGGTCCAGTAGGAGAAAGCTGTACAGTAAACTTCTGCACACTTTAGCATGTGGACAGAGCTCTACAGACTGACAGCGACACAATCATTTATTAACTTGTGAAGTGTTTTACTGTACATTCAAAAATAAATTTTGAACAATCATTTCAACTACAGGTGAATGTACAATTCTTTGAGTTAGTTAAGATGAGGTTTTACGGCCCAGTTTCTAACAAATTGGTTTAAGTCGAGCCAGCCACTGCCTTTTTTCCAGTTGTGGCTCACTGGCTTGTTTTCCCTACTCTATTGCTCATGCTGAGCACTAAGCACAATGGCAGTAGGTTCCATTTTCCATTTTTTTTATAATTCTTTGAGATCATCAGACAGAAAGTGAGGTTATAGGCCCAGCTCCATTTTCACTTCCACAAATTACACATAATTGATTTGCTATAAGAAGAAGAAGAAGAAAAAAAAAAAGCGCTTAGATGAAGAAAGGAAAAAAAAAAAAAAAAAATAATAAGAGCTTGCAACCAGTGGTGTGCTGGGGGGCATGGTCCCCCTCACGAATGCCAATTTTTTTTTAGATCCTAAAAATATGTAATTTTGTAATGCAAATTTTACTTCAAAAGGTAGCATATATGGCACCAGATTGCAAGTCGGACACCTAATTTTTCAAAAATTTTCAAAGGGGATGGGGGACACCCTCTCTCCCACTCTCCCAGGCAGGCGATCACTCAACACACTGCATGCTCCCCCTCCCCCCTTGAGAGAAATCCTGACAATTGACATACTGTATGAACCTAGGCACAAAACAAACACCTTTTTAAATGGCCTGACCTAGGCTTGCAGGCAAATACTGAACCACATAGGAGACTACAGTACTAACAGTAGTCACGCAACATTCCTAAAATGAAACCTGCATTATGTGCCCAAGTACAAAATGAACACCTTTTTTTTAATGGCATAATCTTGGATGGAAGGCAAATACTGAATTACAGGTAAGACTTAAGTAGTCATGCAATACAAGAAGCCTGCAACTTACAGGAAAATACTACCATAAAATATACTAGAGGGACAAAACCAGGTGACTACAAATTTAAGCAGGTCAAAGGCATAATAGCAGTTTGCAAATCAATGTCACCAAAGATGAAAGACACACAACAATATTTGTATGGCTAAACAATATTTTTATGGCTAAATAAATTTATGCAATATAAATATACAGACATTCTTGCAAATTAGCATTCAAATTGTTAATCCAAATCATTTTTTTATGTATACCCTACACTGTACCATCACAAAGCTGCCTTTATAACAGACACCCCAAACAAACACTTTCTTGATAATCTCCTCGGCTCTCTGACGAAGAGTCGAGGGGTAGGCCCTAAACCAGAAGTTATTCCCGGAGTTCTGCACCCCAAAGGAGCTACATCCCTGACAGGACAACAAACTTAACCCCCAACAAATGTTACTCTACCATACATCAATTGCCTCAAGTCTCTGAATGAACTTTATTATGATAACATTTCTCCACCCACAACATTATGTCTACAGAAATGTCCATACCACTACGTGGGTGTTATCGGCTATATATAGTATTTCACACTTTCTTTGTACATGTATACAAAAAATTGCCCTCTGACAGCAATCAAAGTATGTTGAATTTTTTCTTTTTTGTTTGATATTGACATTAAACCAACACAAGAGGAGCAAAGTAAACTTACTCAAGTGTGGGATATGGTATGTCTTTATTGAGTCACTTTTGTCAATTTTGTGAAATGTCAATGTTTACAACACATGATCACATTTATTCAATACTATCATGATTGAGCCTTGTTCTCAAAATTTTGGAATCTCACAATTTAAATCAAGATGGAGAACAAAACCCTCCCCCAGGCATGGATGAAGGGTGGAAACAAAATGACTCGCCTGGTGTAGTCACTTCCCAAAAAAGGTACACCAACTGCATGTGACCATACCACTTAGCCTTTTAACCTTTTGGGCCTAAGCCTTCATCATAGGTCTTTCATGAATGGTTCCTTTCTAGAATGACTGAAAAAGAACAAGCTTTTTATCTCAGTGTCCTGATGACCACCTCCAGGCTGAAAACAGACAAATCTAAGACTGTACCTTTGATTACAGCTCAATTGCTGAGAAGAAATGTCAGTATTAGGCTCCAGGGAAAGTTACTTGACTCTTATACTGAAAGGCTTGCAACTCCTGGCTGTGGAATCAAGAAACAATTTCTATTCCTTGGAGTCCCAGCTCCTAGGAAATTTTCAAAACTGCCAAAGAGTATGCACACAAAACATATTTGGGAGTTTGCATTTTTGTTCTGTTGCAGGTTAATGGAAGTATTAAAACAGATATGCTATTTTTTATCTTTTACTTCACTGCTATCACAAGTTTACTCTTGAGATAACTACACTGATGATCCTGCATTCACAACATGGCATCTGACTCAAATGCCATATAAGATGGCAGTGGCTGACAGTATATTGTACTAGACTTTGCAAAGTCTTTCTTGGCAATATCATTCCCCCTCTTATGTCAATTACAATTTGCATCCAGTCCAGTATATATGCTCAGTCTAGAGTATGTGCTCTTACCCTAATCCTGTTCATCCTGTTTCTGCCTATACTCAAAGAGGGAGAAAACATATTCCTGGAAGAGCAATGATTGCAGATCTTATTACAGAGGGAGTGAAATTTTGATACGGATAAAACTATTGTACCCGAGCAGACTCTACAGTCTAATATTGCACAGGCCTACTAGTGCAATAACACTTTAGCCAACTCATTATATGGCCTGTTGGTACCTGTCTCAGTTCTTGTCAGTAGGTCAATGTGACCCGCTCCCGCACTGACAGTATGGCATCACAGATATATAAAGGTGACTTTACATAGTGCAGGCCTACTTGGTATACTAATACTAGTCACTGCTTGGCCTACAGTAGTTGGTTGCTGTGTCAGTTATAACTTCTTACAGGTCAATGTGACCTGCAAGTCAAAAGCAACTCCATACCTGACTCAAATATTTTTAAGTCCCTGAGCCTAGTGAGTATTGCTACTGCTACTGCTGCATTTTTTTTTTTTTTTTCAATGTTCCTTCAGCTGGATTTCAGAAGGTATAAACCAAAAGGTTAACTCTGACTTCAGGAGTCTTGCTCCCTAATGGGGTACATCCCCTAATTATAATAACACACTCAGCACTTCTTCTGCTGCTAGAGCTGTACAATTACTGTGTCAACTACTATTGTATAAATAAACCAGTGACAGTAGGAACTCACTGTCTAAGTAGTGTGCTGATCCCAAACAATGTGTGCTGGAAGCAACCTGTTCAGACAAATACCAGGGGTGTGAAAGTATAGAATAAAAAGAAGTCCGAGGATTTTCAGAAGTTAAATAAAGAATCCAAGATTGCTTGGCATGGATGAATGCTCTGAAGGGAATCTTAACAAAGAGATATTTAGCAAAAAAAGTAATTATCCTCAGTCACAAGGGGATAGGGATTCCATTTGAGGTCACAGACAAGACTAGTAAATCAAAGATGATGCAACATTGCACCCATTTGGTAGAAACCAGAGCTCCACACAAAGTCAATGCATCAAAAGTGCATGACTATGACCCAGTGACTTATACAAGCAACACATCACCTCATTGAGCAAGTTTTCATATCAATATTTTTATAAGAGTTTATGGAGCATGTTTATAGACCCTTCATGAAAAGATGTGAGATATTTACTGCTCCAGCCTTCTATGATACTTTTGTACATTTGTGGCAAACACCTGTGTATTACTGATAGCTGAAAGACAATTACCTTTTTACTTGACTATATGGACTTCAGGAGCCTTGCTAAAAATTTCATAATGAAAAGAAAATGTGTTTTAACTTTGAGAAAATGTCATGTTTGTCTGTCAGACAACTTGCTTGGCTGCCTTTTGCACAGTACCTCTGCACACTTATTCTTGACCCATAATGGGCAGAGAACTTGTATGGAAATTGTTTTAGGTCATTTATTGTGATTTTCTAAAATTTCTAATTATCGCAGTAGCTTCTGGTTGCATCATCGCAATGGTAGAAAGTCACTACGACCCAAACCTGTCAGAAAGTTACTCATGGCTACTATAACTTGTAACTAATGAGTAGGATATGAGAACTTAAGTCCACTTATAGAATCCTGTGGCTATAAATGGGAGATTAGTGTTCTCACAACAATGGAGGAGAGGGATAAGAGCCTGGGGAAACATGGGAATAAGAACCTTTTGCCTTTAACTACAAACTTTGTAATTTCCCATTTCCCACAGTGTCAAGATTCCAACAGATGTCTAGCATTATGACAAAAATGAAAAAGCCAAGTTCAGACATGAAAAAAGTATATGGACAACTTTTCACAGTTTTCAAGATCAAATTTCATCATTTAGATTAAGTTACCAACTCCTTATACAGTCAAAATGAACAATGAACGAAACATAGGGTGCAAAATTGTACTAATATGCAGTATGCCACATACAAAGTTTCACAGTAAAGATAACATTTCTGTACTAAGTCCACACAAGTTAAATGATCAAAAGGCATGATATACAATAGAAGTTTTATGACTAGAAATGGGGTTGTTTTTTGGAAAATTCCTTAAAAATTATCATCCACTGAGAATGTTTTATAAATAGGATATTATCAAGAACCATGCATTTTTTCTTATTTTTGGGTTGCTAACACGATGTTTTCCCTACTGGATTTAATGGAACACTCTATTCATTCTACCCCAGGGACAAATATCAGGTTCTCAGTGGGGGATGTGGCATGTAAACACATTCTATTAAGCAGGTATCAACAACACTGAACCACCCTGTTTCTATCCATAATAGCTCCAATAAAATGATTTGCAGATTCCAGTAAAATGTTTTGAAGATACCAATTCTGATTGGAATTTTGATACCAGCACCCCAACTTAATAAGCCAACACCTACAAGACTGCTTTAGAGTACGGCTGATATGAATTTTTGGCAGTGTATTTATGTGATGGAGAGTAATTCAGAATTAAGTGTTAGCTACAGTATCACACATGATGGGAAGGGTCCTGTTGTCAAAAACTAATTCAGAGGGAATATCATAATTCACTAGTTGTACATAAATAATCATAATAATGGCAATTTAGTATAGCTCATCACGCTTCCACAGTCTCAACCAGGGTTAAATGTCCAAGAAAAGGTGGGTTTTTAGTTTTTTCTTGAAAGTACCGAGACAAGTCACAGAATGAACAGGTTGTTCCAGATTTTGCCAGCAGCAAAAAAAAGCAAGACCTTTCCCACTTATTGCTAGAAACATGCTCCTGAAGAAAACTGTGAGTTGAAGGGAGTGTCATGGAGTTGAAATAGCAATGATGAGTATTTTTCTATCACTTTTGGCTTCAATAGCCAGCAGCAAGTCACAAGAAGCCTACCACTTTTGCCAAGTACCACTTTGCTCTAAATTCCTTAAGATTTGCAGGCATGCAGAATGCCATATAAATCTGTACATTATAAGGTTATTAGCATACATATCAGTGTTACCTACTGTATTGTAACCATGCTACTGCTACTTCTACTGCTTAGCAACTTCACCGCAAATGACTCCCATCTGCTAAATTGTCATAAAATTATCACTGGTCATGAATGTATCTCATTGAACAATCCTTTACCTAGGAAAACATGAGAGCATAGAGCTAATCTGTATTTAGCTCCATGATGAGAGTAACAAGCTCAATGCTGTGGATTTCAAATATCATTGGTTAAAAAGTAACTGAGCTATGTTTATCAGTACTGATGGAGGTATGGTTAATTAAAAAGGTAACACATCTGGAAAACTTGTATCAGACAAGAACGAGGCATTCAAATCTTCATTTTCCACATGAAAACTTACTTTATCAGGGAGGGACTCCAGAGTTTTCCTGGCCATGATTATACACCAGGCTGGTCTTGCAACCTCAAGCTCCCTACTGGCACAATTACTGTATAAAAACAACCTACAGTACTCTCCCTCTAAGCTCTTACTCTATGTTCACTATTCAACTTGTCCCTGACAAGGAGGTGAAGCTGAACAATCCTGAGCTTACAGTAGGTCTCTGCAGTGCAAGGTATGGGAAAACATAAGAAGGCAAACACATAGTAAAGATGAACCTTTGTCCTATCAAAACAGCAGGTGAACAGAATTATGGAGACTCGCTGAATGGATAGGATATACAGCCTGTAGTAGGCTATTGATAACTTACATCTGGGAGGTGTTATTTTCGCTTATTATACTGCAGTTGATGCTGTGGATAAATATAACATATTTTAACATGTTTGCTCAAATTACTTCACACTAGCAAGATTTTTCAAGTCCACATTTCATTGGTGATCAAAATAAACAACCATCTTTACAACTGCAACAAAGTATAGAGTTGTATTATTGATAATGGAGAGTACAAAGCCAACTTTTAATTAGAGATGAACACTTCTTTGGGGTAGACAAAAGTACTGCCCTATTTTTTTTAGAACTGAGGCATGTTTACAGACAACACAGAAGTTGCAACTTACAGACTGGGCAATGGAGCTGATACTGAATAGCCCATTGATTGGACAGAGTCCTGTTGGCTCAACTGTAATATAAACTTCTAAATAACCAAATCTTATGCTATATGGTAAACATAATCTTGTATATAGTAAACATAATCACATACTGAACACTATTACAGAGTAAAGACTTGATGCTTTTATATGTGTAAATAGGAGGTAATGGGGGAGAAGTAGATTTAACATTATCTGTTTAAACTGTTGACTTTTTTCTTTGTTGAGTAGGGGAGGGGGTAAAAATCTGCTGTAACTTGTACAGTACGCTAATAAACAACTTACACAAACCAACACATAGCAATGCTTGTACTATTTACCATAAGTAATGTACCTACAACACAATTTAGGAAGCACTTATACAGAATAGTACAAAAGTCTGAATTATTTATTGGCTGATGTACATGGATTTCACCTTGAAAAAGAAATAAAAACAGGTTTACTATTAAATTCTTCTATGGACAATTATACAAGAATGTGGTTCCGGCCAGCAGATTCAGTCCCTTGCAGTTTCTACCAACTCATGAGACATGGGTTGAAATTGTGAAATTCAAGGCCTGACTTGTGTTTCTAGGTCTTCACACACATGCCACTATATTGCCTGTACATGTGCTATAGGTCTACACACAGACCTACTCACACTGAAATGGGAGTACCAGCACAAATATTTCCAAACTGTGATTCCTGATGACGTTGGTGATAATGATAACACACTGAAAACAGATTTTTTAACTACAGAGGAAACCAATACTGCACTATTGGAAAGTATTGCAGACATGTCATCGGTTTGATTAGAATTGTCAGTTCATTGAGTTTCATCCGCCCCCCCCTCCCAAAGAAAAAGAAAAAGTTTTCAAATTCTTGTTTATGGACTCGGAGATAAAATCAGAAGTCAAACAGTATACCCTTGGTGTAACATAGCAAAACTAAGATGGTAGGATTACCTTATTGTAGCTACGTATTGATGGTTAAACCAGGGAGTTGTCAAACTCTAACCAAGGAATCAGTACCTTTAAAGGGAAATATTGCGTTTAAAATGCACCAATATGTGAAACAAAGAAGCATCCTTAAATCATTATTAAACCATTCAGTATGCATCATTTGAATTTTTGAAAGTTTGGGTGATCAAATTACTTTTGTACAACAAATAACCAAATTTCTTCCTGTGAGAGCCTTATTTCTTGAAAAGAAAGCTACCATACTGCCTTATTTTAAATTGTCTATCATTCTGTATCTATTAATATGGGTTTAAAAATTATGAAAAATTTCTGTAAAACAAACGCAATATTTCCCTTTAAGTCGACCAAGAGCCCGTTGCAACATTAATGGCAGTCATATTTATCAAACAACCGGTATTACAATACCACCGACTTGCTTTGACTTACGGTATACAGATCAATACCAGTGAAGGTAGTCCCTGGAATGCCTGGATCAATTAGGCTTGGGAGGTTAAATGCCGGACTCTCCTGCAGAGGTGCTACCCCTGGTTAGTAGTGGAAGAGCACTGACCTCCACTCTCCTTGTGGTTCAGTACTGATGCAAAGCATGCACAAATATTATAATGTGCATTTTTTTTTTTTTAATAGATGGCATTTGTGTTCTCTTGCAAGTTTTGTGAAAAAAAAAAAAAGAACATGCCTTTAATGATTTTTATCTTCACTTGATTCTTTCTTTCTCTTTAGGTTATTCAACCACTATGCCCTTGATTCTGGGACAGGTACATTTCAGGCACTTTCTTTAGCTGTAGAAGAGTAAGTCTACAGTGGTATTTATGACATTGCGAAGTATTCAAGTAAAAAGTCATAAGCACATGGGAGCATTTGGATTTGGGAGGGGGCACAATTTTTCTGGCCGATTCTCTGACCTTTTTTAGAAGAATTTTGCCTAATTTTCTTCAGATACTGCTGAATTTTTGGGCTGTCCAAAAGTGTGGGGGACCACAGCCCCAATTCCCCTTCCTCATGCACCTATGGTTAAGAGTTCCAACTTGCTGGGGATACAGTCATGAATCCTATTTTGACAGGGACTAAAGGCTTCACTAGAGCCATCAAAGACTAGTCTTAATATTCCCTGCACAGAACTATGATGGGAAAAGGGCTGATAATATTGAATAAATTTTTTTTAATAGGGAAAGGCACAATGTTATTTGTAAAAATGCCTCCTATACAACTTTACAATTGCAGTTTGTACCAGCCGTAGATTCCATCCTTTGCTTCAAAATCCCACAGAAACTGGCTGTCACTCCAAAACAAAGAATGCTTTGTGTCATCAAGATCTGGATTATTCCAATTTATACCAGGCTGTGCATGCTGCAGTGCTCAAGAATTGCATACATATGCCTTTCAAACCTTTGCTCCTACATATAGCTATAAAATGATGTCAATGGTGATTCCCCAGAGCTTTGTAAAATGCTTATTTATAGAATAAAAGCCCCAAAACTCCCTAGTACAGAAGCCCTTTACAGGTTTAATAATATGTACCTAACTTGCTTTATTGATTTGGACACTTTTCACAGCCATCTACTGTACCATTAGAATTCAAAATGTTGTAGCCTATCCAAAAACAGAATTACAGTACTGGTATTATTTGTAGCAGCCATTCTCAACTATCTTCAGTGAAGTGCCACTTTGATTGAATAAAAATACAAGGAGAGCCACCATCCAATGTGGTGACCGTTCGTCCTGTGGGAGTAATTTCTGTGAGACATTGGCGTAGCCTGGATTTTTGTTTGGAGGGGCCAACTGCAGGGCCTGGGGAGGGGAGGGGGTTTCCCTCCCTGTCCCATTTGAGAAATTTTTGAATATTTAAGTACCCTCAGATGCAATCTGGTGCAACATTTAGCATCATTTGAAGTCAATTTTTTTGTTCCATTACAAAAATTATAAAAAATATTTTTTCAGCATTGGATTGGGAGGGCATGGCCCTCCTGGCCCCCTATGGCTACGCCAATGCTGTGAGAGGTGGACCCCTCCCATCTGATGAATCTTCCCCTATGCTGGGTAGTGTTTCGCATAGTAACATTTCGATGTACCATCGCTGTTGTGAAGCTTGCAACTGTCAGACTTGCATTACAGGGCTTCCCCACTTGTTGCCTACAGTACTGTAGATACCGCAATACTCAAAGTGCGCCGAATTGACAGGTTGAGAGTGTGAATGTCTGAATAACAGGAGTGCTCCGCAACTCATTCAATTTGTCATTCCAATTTGAAATTTTAGTTTGGATTTTTGTCATGCGGCCAATTGACCCGACACACCATCTGAAATGGTGCCACTTGCCACAAGTGGCGCGCACGCCACCAGTTGAGAACCCCTGATTTACGGGCCTACAGTACCTGACAGATGAAAAATGTTCGGAAACCAACTCAAATACTGACCCTTGCAGTGCACTACCAATAATTGCCTTCACTCTAGATCAGGGATAGGAACCTTTTTCCTATGACCAGGTACTTTGATATTCATAAAACCACCTGTAGGTCAATGGCAAGGCAGGTGCGGAGGGTGCCTAGGGTGCACAACTTTTGTGAAAATTGGACATGCAGTGCACCAAAAAAAAAAATGCATTTCGAATGCATTTTACCAACTTTTTGCATTGCTTAACATTGCAAACTTCACTTACTATATTACTTGATTATCAACTCACTTTTGTAAGGACAAGGGATCTTGGTCCCTGCAATCTACTGCAACCAGCAAAGTGCCTCCAAAATGTGGCACATACATTTTCCTACAAAATATGGGTATGGTAGTCCATACTTGTTCAACGCTGAAATGTTGTACACTACCTCCCCAAGCACGAAAGTTCTGCACTTGCTACGTGCATAAAAACATGCTCTCTATAGTGCCTGCTGCATTACGTACACTGCGGTTGTAGTAGGTACTACCAGGGAGCTTCCCAGCTCTTTGGTGCTGCACTAGCAGTGGTAAAACGAGTTGCACTTAATACACAAAGGTTTGTAAAATGGTGAATAAAACTAATGATGGGCTAAAAATCTTTAATTGACTCAATATTATATGTCTGCAAAATCTAATTTATGGATTGTTCCAGGGTTCGGATCAAATTACCTTGCGGGTCATAAATAGCCCACATGCCATATGTTTCCCACCCCTGTTCTAGATACAGGGCTTAACAACTTCCAAAAGACAACCCTCACAATACTCCCATATCTTTCTTAAAAGAAATAAGAACTTGTAGGCCCCTATACAATAGTTACAACCAGGATTCTAGCTACTGTACAGTGTACACTGCTCAGCACTATTTGGGAGCCACTACAACTCATATTGCCTGATCTATACTCGGTATTAATTTGCAGCTTGCAATCATAACCAAGACTGAGCAAAATCCCTGAACTATGGACAAACAAAACAACTTAGACTATGCAATTCTTAATGCTAACAATGTTAATAAGGGATTCCAAAGGAGACCTTCACCCTGGCCTCTTACCTACATGTACCAAAGTTTGAAAATCCACTTTTGATACTAATAAGGAAGCTTAATTAGCCATCACTTAGCATGGCCTAGCTAGAACCCTGGTCACATGTGGGCCTACTATGATGCCAATGGAGAATCCCAGGGGGGACAGTATGTAAAATAAGTTTTACACAAACAGAACCTAGAAGTTTCATTTCAGTCTTCAAATATTGATACATGTTATTTCCATGGCACAATGCTTCACAAAACAGTTATTTTAAAACTTCGTATTTTTAACTACATTATGATGTCACAGTGATTCCCCAGTTGTTGGTAAAATTAGTTACTTACAGCACAGTACCCTACCTTTTAAGTTGCTGATATTGACGTCCTCAAAGCCAAATATACCAAGAGTTCAAGTGTTATCTGCTCAAAACAAGTTTATGCATGACTGAGTAATAATTGTTGACAAATACTCATTCTTACAGTGCTCAACCATGACAGTCACAATCACTATGTTGGGTGTACAAGTACTAGGTCCTAATTTTTATTGGTGCACCTGAACTAAATTTTTAGTTCTGGCTGGAACCAAAACTGGCCAGAACTTAAAAAACTTCTGGCCGAAACTGGTACTTCGTACTCATTCTTTACATATAGTAGGATAATTTCTAAGGTAGTAGGGTGTAGGAGGGGGATCGAGGGGGTTGTAGTTGCAGTGTATAGGTAGTGTAATCATGAACCTACTTACTGTACAGGAGAAGAAACCTGAACATTGGTTTATGCTAATCTTTTTACAGTACATCCAATCCATGAAAATCCTTTCGTTGGTGATTATTAGACTGAAGGACATTTAATTCTTTTGTCGGATACTTACAATTTACACCTCCCCTTTTGATACCTCATTCATGCCCACCACTACCTTACCAAATGGAACAGTCTTTTTGATATCTAGGAAGTTTATACAGTACTGCTAGCCAAATGAGCCCTTACTGCTAAAAACTTCAAAATGACTTTTTATTGCCATGGAAGCAAGATGCTAGTGTTAGACATAAAACAAATGTCATATGCAAGTGAGTAAAACAGATGCTACTTTGCAGTTGAATTTTGGTCAATTGCTGCATTCTTTTGCATATTGCAAGGGTTAGTTAGTTAGATGAGGTTTTACGGCCCAGTTTCAAACCAATTGGTTTAAGTTTAGCCAGCCACGGCCTTTTTTCCAGTTGTGGCTCACTGGTTTGTTTTCCCTTCTCCATTGCTTATGCTGAGCACAAAGCACAATGGCAGTAGGTTCCATTATTAAAGTCTTCGGTATGAC
>WURT03070171.1:0-13474 GCA_009936505.3 Holothuria glaberrima
TGTTGTTGTTGTTGTTGTTGTTGTTGTTGTTGTTGTTGTTGTTGTTGTTGTTGTTGTTGTTGTTGTTGTTGCTGTTGCTGTTGCTGTTGTTGTTGTTGTTGCTGTTGCTGTTGCTGTTGCTGTTGCTGTTGCTGTTGCTGTTGCTGTTGATGTTGCTGTTGCTGTTGCTGTTGTTGTTGTTGTAGTTGTTGTTGTTGTTGTTGTTGTTGTTGTTTTTGTTGTTGTTGTTGTTTATTATTATTTATTATATTAATTATATTAATTATTGGATATTTGGAAACACACAGTGACGTGAGTGCAACCCTCATTACCCTAGCTAAGAAAACCTACTAAGTAGATCAATACTGATCAGATAGTCTCTTATGAAAGCTCTTCACAGAAGGAATGTCCCGCAAGTCCAAAGGAAGATCGTTCCAAAGTCTTGTAAAATGAATAAAAGGCGAATTATAGAAAGTCTGAGTATTTGCAGTCCAATGACGAAGCCTTCCTGGGGCATGAATGCTAGGTTTAATGAATTGATTAAATTCAGCTACATAATCTTCTGTGTACCCCTTTACGGTGCCGGTGCCTCCTATATCAGAATTCCTGGCTACTGGCCTGCATTAACATATACGATTGAAGCTCTTCAATTATTCCCTTATTTATGAGAAACGTGTTGAAAAAGGCAACTGAAATTGCAGTTTCTGAACGTTAAAGATTTACTAAAAGATAATGATTTAGGAATTGTAGTGACATGAGATATCTCATGGCCGCAGTACCGAAGTCCCCTAACGTAGAAGCAATGTCTGTGGATTGCATACCCCAATTACCCAGACCTCCAAATAGTTCAACAAAAGCGCGACTCAAAATTGTAGCTGATGAAATGACAGAGGGTACTTTTGTTCACATAGCGTTTGTGCATCATTTCTCATACCCAAAATCTCATTGGGCACACGATAGAAATGCCAACCGTAAGTTTTGATGTTCTTTGTACTGTAGATGTGCCAAGGGAGGGTTTGCACGTATGTGTTGAAGCTGGTACTTATCTAGTTAAATGGTGATGTTTCATGACCTTTGATTTGTTTATTATTTCTAATCCCCTTTTCACCCCATCAGATCGATAGGTACGACATTAACGTATAGACCTTTAAATCAATGTCATCACCATTTAGTCTTATAGAAACAACCACCTCCACACATTAAGTGACAAATCGAATTTGCAGGGCACCTGAATTGGTGATGAATACTGGTCCATGCATTTGTTTTAAAGCAGTGATCTTGACATGTCTCCACTCACACGCACAGTGTAAAGTGTTAAAGTCTATGGTCTGAAAAAATTTAAGGTTGAACCAGAATACATAGAACGCATAGATTACTTAATACTATCTGTTGCCGTGACATTTACGACCAATCAAGATCATCTGCAAATCATGCGTATGAAATTCAAGGGGTGTTTTGATAATAGCCAATGTTCTTCTATACAAGGCAACGATCTATATGTCATAACCAAAAATATGTTTTGAAATACCTGAAGATAATACTTCTGAATCTTGTTCCTGCGACTCGATCTGCGAATCAAACAAAAAACAAAAAAAAAAAAAGAAGGAAGACAGAAAGAAACAAGATGTACTTGTATATCGGCTACGTGAGAAACTGAAGACAAAATTTTCAGTCAAAAATTGTTCATACTTGGAATTGCATTGACTTGTATACTTGAAACAGATTTGATACCGTTTACCACAGTTTGTGCCTAATTTATTTTGAAATGTAAGCTAAAGAAACAGAAAGCATGGAACAAGGAGGTATTCCATTAAGTTGCACATATGATCTCCCTCAACTTGATAAGACTTCAGATAAGAAGAAGTTGGTGGCACAGATTTGAAAGTCAAGGCCAGTTTGACCTTTGACATCAACCCCCTCAACCCCCTTCTCCAAAATAAGCTCGTCATTTTCTACATTTAACATTCAACGACTATTCTCCACAGACTGGTTTGTAATATAATGGTTGTTAACCAATATTTCGCTGATTGGATCTTTGATGGCTGACCTTTGATCTTTAATCTCTGACCCTTGAGTTATGACGGTATCAAAAAAGCATGCACAGATTTTCATGGCCATATACCAAACAAGGTTAAACTTTCAAAAAACTTACGAAAAAGGCAGAGTTAGGGAAAAAGGCAGAGTTAGGGACATTTTTAAAATTGTTCGCCATTTTGACGTTTGACTAATATTTGACTTTTGGCCTCAAATGGTGGGATCCGTAAAGCACCTTTCCAAAATTTTGCTCATCATTCCCTACATAAAATGTGGTTTAACGGCATTTCCCAACATACCTATGTGCGACATATTGCGAAAACCAGTGTCACTCTAAGTTGATTTTTGACTTTTGAGCTATTATTGGCTAGGTACCTACTTAGCAAGGTTAACATTGATGCGATTAAAAATTCAGCAAGTTTTAGTAACACAGTTGTTTTGCAAAATGTAGTCGAATTTGACGTTTGACCTACATTTGACATCAACTTGACGAATCTACACAACCAAAAAATCATTCTTAATTTTCTTCGTTCTCCAGATGTCATGTGGTTTAATGACTTTTTCAACAAACTGACAGACAGATAATGCTGAACAAAAATTCAATAAATTTGACATTTGACTCCTAACCTTTGACCTATGACGTAACCAGTGACGCATGCACAATGGTTCTTAGTCAAGTATCTATAAAGGTTGGAAGCGATCGGACGAAAAAGTTGGGAGGAGTTCATTGAAAACGTTTGGATCCGACGCGTACACCCCCACACACAACCCACATTTCTGATATTAGACGAAAAAGAAGTCAAATTTCTTTGAATGACAGGTGAGGAGATGGGGTATAGAAGTTTTTCACGAGACGTCATCACACTTCCGATTTCATTCCACCATGTTGGCCGTCAAACTAGTTATGTAGTGCCACAATACAGTACTGTCATCGCACTAAAATTTCACAATGAGGAAAATTTGCTGCGCTGTTGGGTGTCACAACCGGGAGGAAACTACCAATTACTTACATTTTATCGTATCCCTGCTAATTAGGAAAGCAAAGCAAGGTAGATTGGAGTGATTTGACAACAAAACTGGTCACCAACTCCACATCCTAGACTTTGCGGTGCACTCTTCGTGTTGGGTTATAACCAGGGTCTTCAAAAGCTGTTCTCGCATCGCAATTTGCGGTATAAATGAACACAGTAGCGATACACAAACTTGAAAAAAAAATGTTATTTGCTATACGACATAAACATGCATAGCATTTTTGCTATGACAAACAATATTCTTAACGCGGACCCTTGTAATAACGTCCTTAAGTACGCTACTCTGAGTCTAAGTTAACTTTGTCTTACCTTACTAGTGATAATAAAGATGTAATTTCGAGGCATTTTGGTACACCAGAATTTCTCTCACAAAACTAGCTACAAAGTATTTGTACGCGTCAAAGCTTTTATATCTTTAAAGTCTTATGTGTACGGTGATGTTTTTTACAAGATAAAAGAATATGTCCAGATATTGTAAATTTGGGAGGGTAACGTTAAAAGCTTTTGCAAAGTCATTGGACATTGACTTGGGAATTAAATAAGGATCCTCGGTTCCTCGATCCAATTGATCTCACTTTTTGGACGTTATGTTCCTTGTGTTTGTTACCTAATTAATATTGGTGATGTTTGACAAATGACGGACTCGGTTTCTTACAATATTTTCCACTCCAATACTGAGCTTCATCATACTCACATACAGTAAACTACTCTACATACGTACACAGACCGTCGCCAGGTGCAAGCTTGACGGCCAACATGGCTGGTAAACAGGAAGTCACGTGATATTGTGACGTCGGTGAAAAACCTCTATGAAGGATGTAAACATTCATGCTTAGAGGTGTACCAAAGAAAATCCTTTACTGATGACTTCGGGACCCCAAAGATGTTTTCACAATCGTACATAAGGACTGCAGACGAAAGCAATGTGCTGTTCCTTTAAAGGGTGTGGGAGTCTGGTTCTCTATGGAAGGTCTTTGTGAAAACCAGTTTATTACCCATTCAGCCGAGAATAATAGGATTTTTATCCCTTGGGCAATTTCAGTAGAAAAATTGCATTGAAGATGAGATAGCTGCGGAAGGTTTGAAATTTGAACTATTTTAAACGGAACGCTTATGCGCTTACTCCATTTGTTGTTCTTTATGGGAACGGTGTCACAGATTTGTTAGACATTTTGGAAAAAAGGAAACATAACAAGGTATCATAATACTACCAGGAAGCTTCGAGGTAGATTTCGTGTAGTAAGACATCAGGTGAATCCTCGGAATAGCTCGAATCGGACCAGATAAATTGGTATAGATGTTGTTGTTCAAGTACAAATGCTATGGCGTGAACAAATGGACAGGTCCAAACTATGAATTTGTTTTTGGGGTAAGATTAAATCTATTTTTAGTAAAGGTGATTGTGATTAAATGAATTTTCATTGCGCCCCACCTTCCACTACCCTCCATCAAAACAATAGGAATTATCTACGTCAGAAATGATGGGATTAAGTGAGGGAAATAGTCCAAGAAATTCCGTAGAAGCATTTCATACTGATGACAAAACGTCCGCCAATAGCGGCTGAAGATGATCTTGAAAAGAATGACACTTAACGGCTGACTGAAATCGACAAAGTCCAGCAATTTAATCCATTTTGGCACCATAATCCATGTGGAAAACATTTCATCCGTTACTACGATGTAATGATTTAAGTCAAACAGCAAAGGCATAGAAAGTCGTTTTCGTTCCCTAATAAAGTTTACATGGCGCAATAACCATTGAATATGTAATTTGCTTATGATACAGATTATCCTTTGATGCAAATTTTAGCTGGTACAAAAAGTCATTGCTGCATATTTCATCTAAATCAATTAAAAGCACTTTTTGTAATTGTCTTAGTCTAATTGTGTCACTAGTCGTAGTGTATATCAACAACATTTCAAAAATTTCCTAACTGATCTAATCTCCTATGATTCAGTGCCACAATTAAAAGTTTTGTCGAAAGCAAGTTAACTGCCCTGAAACCCAGCCCAGGATTAAATTTCATTAGACAGAAACCATTTGAAACCATTCAGGTTCAGAATGGTTTAGAGTACTGTGTTTTGGTCAATTTTCCATTCAAAACATTTACTACCATTTGAAACCAGTTAGAAAACCAGTTGAGATTACCATTTGCATGTTTAAGACCAGTTGGCACCATTCATAACAATTTAAAAACCACTTGAAACCATTCAAGACCATTCGAGTAGAATGAGTTTTGGGCAAATGGTCCAAATGGAATTTATCCCTGGGAGTGTGAATGCAAAGTCAACATTGTTTCTTAACCTTACAGACCACGACCACCAGCAAACTTCTATTAATATAATCAGGTGTTCGCAAACTTTAAAGCAGTCTCGAGCAGGACTGTGCACTAGGAAGGGTACCCAACTTTACATTCCTAATTCCCTTTACTGACTTGTATGCTCAAATGCGCTACAAAAATGCGCTACTGCTATAGACTGGAAAAATATTGTACTTGATCTTATTTACATTTAACCTTACAGAGTGTTGTCTTACCTATAGTGCAATAACATATCACAGTAGGAAAACTGCACCTTGACTTTAAATATTGCAACTCAAAATAAATCTTTACCCTTGCAACAGTTATTGCAATGTGTATTGATGAACCATAGTAGTATTTCACATACCACGTGACTACATAAGGAAATAAAGAAAATTACGCAGCTTCAGTTATCAAGGTTGACAGAGTGAGGCAATCTGTGTAAATGTAAGGAACGGGGGTGGGGGGGGGGTCTGTAGAATATGATTCCTGGGAGGTGACATCAGATGGATATCTATCGAAGCCTTTATTTTATGCTAATCCAATAAGATTGACCACAGAATAGAGACTAAATTCTTTAATTAGGGATTATTGAACCAAAAGTCATTGAATTCATTTGTCTAATATCTAAGCAGTCTCTTTCATATCTACAGCGACTCCATCAAAAAGGATTATTTGGAAAATACTTTGTCTTACTAGTTGCTCTTTATTTTGAACAAATAAGGTACAAGACAAAACAATGCTGTCGGGTTTTGATTAATTTTTGCATTCGCTAGCATGATTTAAAAGACACCCCCATATGGAGCAAGTTATAGAGAACTAGACAAGTATGTTGTTCATAGCGTCGAAACTCGTCGAAACCTTCAAATTAATTACAGCCTGAGCGACTGGCAATGTAAACTGAAGGGGTTAAAAAGGGACTATTGTCGGCAACAAGTAGGGTTCCAAGAACTGAAACAGATTTCGATGGATCTCCATCGAATGTTAACTCCCTGATGAGTCGAAGATTGGGCAAGAAGGATCAAAGCAAAGATAGGAAAAATTAGATGGTGGCTGTTTCTTAATGAATTGGAAGGATGGCCTTGTTCTCAGGGAATCCTTCTCCCAGTCCAGGCTTTTAAAAGACAGACTTCCGTATACCTTTCATTTCAGCTATTTAAGTCTCCCAAAAAGCTGTCTTAAGCTCCTCCGACTTCAGTCAAAAATCTATGTGCATTCAATGCCGTAATGTATAAACAGAATGTTCTGACTGCATGCTGTGAAATGTGATCTACTCTTAACGAACAGTCACTACACTCCAAAAAATGCCTGATCAAATGGAATAGGCATCTTATCAGAGGGGCAATGAATAGGGAAACTATTCAAATATTTGAATAGATTTGTTTTAGAAATGATTAGAATTGTTTCATATTCATCCGAATCTAATCAAAATTTAAAGAGATTGCCTATTCAGTGCTCTTTTGAATAGGTATTTTTTAAAGTGTAATTGAAAATTTTAGTGACCCCTAAACAAAATGCACTTTCGGTAATGATTGTAACCTTTTAAATGCTCCTTTTGCTACAGCAAGCGAGACTGGGGTTCTGCATCCCCATTTTTGGGAAGAATAGTAGCCATCTTCGGCTAAAATAAAGGCTCAATGTAAGCAAATTCGTCACAGTCCCCGTACTGTAAAACGTTTTGAACCCTTGTGAAAGTACCTCCATGCAAGAGTTTATGTAATGTAAAGGGTGGGTGTTGGGGGATCTTCTACCGACGTTGTTAAACCGTGAGCTACTGAATTAATTAGCCTTTGTGAGATATGTTTCAGTCTAGCACTTAACAGCTAATGAGATAGCACAACTATACTTGAAATTTTATGAATGTTTAAGTTTAGGCTATATGTTGCAACTGTTTGGTCAAATGCATCCCAACGTTAGCAGCGTTCACGCAGCGTTCACGCAGCGTTCATGTACTCGACCATGGGAAAGTGTAGACATGTTTAAAGAGAGGAAACTTAGACAGTCTTCACGACCTTCTTGTGAACCAGCAGTGCAGCCAATAACTCGGATTTCTTGGTTTGCACTCAGAAGAATACTGAAAAAATAATTTATTTATAACAGCTTACCATTTGCTTTATAATGGATACGTTTTAAGCCCGAAGTTACAATCAGACACCGGCGCAAAATCTGTTTTTATTTAATATACTACAACTACGACGGTAATATTTGAGAGCGTTAATAAGTTTCAGTAAACAAGATGAGCTTCATTGCACATGTTTATTCCGGTAAACGGTAGATCTAGACTAAATTGGCTTTGGCCTCGTAAAGACTTCTTTTACTACAAGCCCATGCTCATGCACAAAATGATAGCAAATGGAGAAAACCTTAAACTTAAAAATGAATTTGAGGACACACAATTTTTGCGGAAATAAGATTGCACATCTCATTTAATACACCGTTGATCCCGGCTCCTCAACTCACCGATACAGGGAAACGAAATGTTTGAGGATTAGCTTATAAGGCTAGATATATCGGTCATAAATGGAAGAATGATAGAATCAAACATCGTTGTTGTACTGAAATGCTATCTAAAATTATTTAGTTCAGAATGACAGCTTGATTTTACAAGATAATGAAGATTATCTTCAGTTTTTTTTTTAAATGTTAAGGGGTTACTAGTTGTACACATGCAGTATTGTTATTCAAGATGAACTCCAAGCGTAGTACTAAGTAACCAACAAACATGTAAAATGGTCAGGCTCAGACGCAGTTATATAGAGTATAGATCATTATTAAAATGAATGAAATGTGCAACAATAAATACATAAAACTCGCTTGAACATGACTTGTAACAAAAAGCCTATTTTAACAATAACGTTTCTGTCAATAAATGTGTAAACGTTATCGTCCTTTTCGATAAGGTAGAATTAGGGGTCCATTGGTCCCTTGGTGTAAATTGAGCAACTTTGCAAAGTTTTACCTCGTCTACCCTTTTAATGTAAAACATTAATTCCAAAGCTCAAATTTTTACATCAAAAAAGCGAAATCAAGATATCGGTAAATCATTTGACGATATCAACAAATGACAGGAATTTGTGTTATGAAATAATGAAATTTTGATATCAGTAAATCATTTGATAACATCAGTAAATTATTTATAAATATCTCAAAATGAATTCAGAATATCTGTAAATGCCGTACACGTTAAAAATTCAAACACATTTTAATTGTATAAAGGATTCGATTGAACGATTAGTACTTATTTTCGTATCGTTAATAAGAATTCTTGATATCATTAAATATGACGAATTCGTGTTATGTCCCCTTAATCAAAGATATCAAGAATTGGAATTAGTGATATGTACATGGCGTTAATTGAAATTCGTGATATCAGTTTATAGCAATTACTGATACGTGCATATCGTTCATACGAATTATTGAAACCTTTAGATAAGCCTAGGGCAAAATCGTGATGAGTCGGCCATATTTGATGGTATCAAGAATTCAATTAGTGATATGTACATATCATTAATTTATGATATCAGTAAATAGGAATTACTGGTAAGTACATGTCGTTAATACGAATTCTTGATATCATTGACTAAGGCCGATTGGGTGATATGTTGGCCATATTTAATGATATCAAGAATTCAAGTTAGTGATATGTGCATTTCGCTAATTCGAATTCGTGATACCAGTAAATGGTAATCACCGGTACGTACATATCGTTAATAAGAATTCTTGATATCAGTAAATAGGTTGATTTCGTGATATGTCCGCCATATTTAAAGATAACAAGAACTCGAGTTAGGCGTTCCTGTTTGCACACTACAAATTCCCTGAGTAATATTTTCAGAAGAAGAATTCTAGTTAACAGGTGATTATAAGACGGGACGAATTGCCATTTTTGAATTGTTTTATCGCCCATTAGTAGCTTTAAAAACCTTATTATCGATCACGTTAAAGAAATAACCCTCTCATCGAATAACTTGTTTTAGAATTTCAATTTTTTGTCGCAGATTCCTGATTGGTACAAATCGTACGTACATGCAGTGAAGTGGACAAGAGGAAGATTGGGTGTGTGCCCACGATAAGCATATTTTCGAAAAGCTTCAAAATAATTCATAAAGGTGGTTAATTTATAGATTTCCATGGCGAGGTTTCGTTTAATTGTGGGTTTTTTCCAGTTTACCATGCAGGATCTTTTTAAACCTAAAGAGAAGATTTCTTAAACATATGTTTAAGAAATCGAAAACAAGAAACTTTAAATGCGGCATTTCCTCCTGATTTCAATGTGATTATTTTCTGCTTCGTTAGTGTAGCAATAGTTTTTATTTCAAATTTCTTAGCATCTTAAGATTTTCTTCAAAGCTGGTTCTCGTTCTTATCCCTAAATTAAAAACAAAAAAAACAACAAAAAAACAAAGGGTTCATCTTCGGGAAGAGGTTTGGATTTAAACCTATCATTACATACATGTACAATGTACATTTTAGGTCGATGGAACTATCTGGGGTAAAGTTACACAAATGTCCGGTTCCTTTTATCAGAAATGTTTAACAGATTACCAAATTTTACTTGCTTTCTGCGCTCCTTGGACCTTAAATCCTATATTTTAACATCTATTTAAACGTATTGTTTGCCGTTGTGGATACTAAATCCTTGGCGTTATGTTGTCAGAGGTATGTTTCTTGTGTCATCTTTCAGGTAATTCTAACACGTTTGTATGACAAGGTCGGTTTCTAGAAGTCGCTGTTTGCACTCGCAAAATAAAATTCCAGGAAAGTAATGGAATAAGAGATTTGTGGTGCATGCAACAAATCTGCAGTCTTATATTTGATTACACAATTGTCTCACCTTTGTATTACTTTTGCTGAGCGGTGTTTTTCTATCATCTCCGTAAACTTCAAACTTTAGTTTGTACCTTGGCTCCTGCGACTGGTCAATTGGTTGCAATTTTATTGAAACACAAAAGGGATTTGCACTAAACAATTTCCATGTGTCGAGATCCTGCAATCGTCAAAAAAGAAGGTGGAAATCGTAAATTTTAGTCGTGTTTTTGGAATAATAATAACCAGACATCCATTAAAATATTGATACATGATATGAAAGGAATGATTGGAAGGTCAACGATGTTTTAATAGGTTTGTCAAAAGGTTCTCGGAACATTAGCAATTATCCTTTACGACAAACGGTTAATTTAACGATTAATTTAAGATCCTTATCCAAATATTAGCAGCCTGGTTAAAGTATTAATGTACGTTACGCCTTAGAATTACATGGTAATCGTTACAAAATAAATGCTTTCTGAAAATATGAAACAACATGAACAGCTGTATTTGCTGCCGCATAACCATTCAGTGTTAAACTTTTGTCCATTTTACCAACCAAAGTAACACATAATGTATTTTAAATATTTTCCAGCAATATCACACCAGCTATGGCTTACTTCCAAGTAAGGTCACTCTATGCCACTTAACTAGACCCATCCCTGGTTTACTGATTTCCGATTTCATTTACCATAACATGGTAATTTAATTACAGTTCAACGATACATAACAATCATTTCAAATAACCTGACATATCACTTCAGTCACGTCACTGACTTCTGGAAAGCCTTCTTTTAAATATTGGAATATGTTTTAATATTTCAATGTAACACTACAGTATTTGCTCTATTCATAAACCAGTATGCATTTATTAATTTGTTGCTTTTATTCTTGTTTTTCTTGTACTAGTCGTACACGCCCCAAAACTTTACTTTTTTTAATCGAATGCCCTTGTTCCGACTACTTTGACTTATTATCCTTCATTGCCGCACAGAAATTTCAGTGAAGGTTTCTCAGCTACAAAAACTTTGTAACAAACCTGCTAGGTGGACCATTGCATAACAGTGGTGCAAGTCATTTTCAAGTTTCTTCCACGTGTAATCGCAAGTTGTAGTGGGTAAAGCCAGGGACGGTGCCAGACTGAGTAGCAGGGATAAGTGCCACTCTGGCGGGAAACAATATGCCTTCCCAATCATACTAAGGGGTAAGAAGCTGTTCCCATATAAGAAATGAACGCTGTTTCCCACTGACCTTCAAAAGAGGTGTTCCCCTGTCGTTTTGGAAATTTTTGAATATTTGAGGATCCGTAGATGCAATATGGTGCAAATGTTTCAGGAAACTACTGTTTTTTGAAATTTTTATATAGAGGAAAAAGCTCAGGTTTTTCTTTTGTCCTTGAACTAGAGCGGCCGAAATCATACTTTTTTGACTGTTGGCCGAAGCACCATGCAGACTTCACCATCCCGGATAGTTTGTACACTCTAAAACTCTGATGGGGTGACTTCTCACTCTTTCCGTGATTGTCGTGAGGAACTAGTCCTTCAAGAGTGCATTTACCTCTTTCAAAAGAATGATTCACTCCTGAAAAGAGTGAACTTTCACTCCACCTAAGAGTGAATTGTTCACTTAAACAAAGAGTGCGCTTAACTCTCTGTTAGATTTTTCATGCCTGGAAATCTTGAACATGTTTCAGATTTCACTATCTGAACATTAAGGACAATGTTAACTACTGCAGTTGACGAAAACATATGAGATCGCACCAGAAAATACAAGAAGACTGGTATCCAGTTTGAGTTTAGATACATTTATTCAAATGGAGAAACCAGGTGTCATTTGGAACAAGACAAAATATTTTTTAATGCAGGTATGAAAAAACATACTGTCAAACTGTAGAAAACCAACAAATCAATAAATAAATTAAAGCAAAGTCACGGCTATTGTTCTAATTTAAAGCATTTTAGAAATTGCACAAATTGTAGTTCAAGCTTTGCTTAATGCATACTTTTGTGAACAATAAAATCATTAAGTTTTCAAACAATTTTCAATGAGTGAAAAATCTATTCAAGTGCAACATACAGTGACAGTGTCTTCGATTCGTTATTTTGGTTTGCAGAAAATACTCAGACAGATGTCACTGAAAATGATATAGTTCTAGGTATAGTGTAAGGAATGAATTAAAGGGTTTTTGAAAAGTGTACCCCAACCCACTCCACACACACAGATGTCCCTCAGTGTATTACCCTCGGCGTCCTCCGTTATCTTCTTGACAAAACAAACAAAGAAATAACACAAACATAACCGTAAATCACCCCTAACATGTTTAGCCTGCACAAACCTTGACCTTGGGACATGTCATGTCATGTCATGTAACTTACTCTGTTTTACTCCAACATTTCTGCACTGCAACATGTGGTCATGGTGATGTTAAAGAATGTGGTCATGTAACCAACAACCCTTATTTAACTCAACAGTGTCAGATAAAGACCTCTGGCGAAAAATCGTTTAACATGTGTTGGCATTCTTTAGGGCAAATCTTTCCAAAGTTTTATAATTTATTGGATTGCTTATGAGCTATGCAAACATTAATATGAAAAATGTTGCAGGGTATCTGAATCGCTTTTGATAATCCTTTTTAAGTATCTGTTAACTACTTACTAGCTAGTTTACAGGTAAGTATTTGATGTGGACAGCTATAGAAGCAATGGATAGAGTAAATGTCACAGTGGGATTAGTTTTTGTAGTAGGCGCTGTAACTTTCTCTTGTTCAACCATGGTTTGACATCTTGATCCGTGTCAGTATGCCGTGGCTAATGTATGTAATGCTGCATAGGCTTAAAGTGAATAGGGTCGTTGAGTGCAACTTGTTATTAAACAAATTGCATTGTAAAAGAATACTTTAAGGTATGTGATTTGACAAGCTCGTGCTTGTTATGCTGGGTTGCTTATGTATGTAGAAAAAAGATAGCGAGATAGACTCCGAGGGAGTAAACGTGTTTGTTGAGGCCGAGGCTGGTCAGCTACCGAAAGCAGTTTGTGGAGTCTCAGCCACGAAACAGGGGTAAAGGCCGGTCGCCGAACTGCCTGGAAGTTGTTGGTTACAACCTTAAAATTATATGCTAGGGCCGTATGCGCAATTTGTGGAGAATGACCATTGCAAACTGAGAATGTGTGGGAGGTGTTTACCATGGTTTTGTGAGGAACAAGCAAGGGTCAGATTGAAGTAGCGACTTTGATACCTAAGAAAAACAAGAAAAGAAAGAAAGAAAGAAAGAAAGAAAGAAAGAAAGAAAGAAAGAAAGAAAGAAAGAAAGAAAGAAAGAAAGA
>WURT03070202.1:0-13472 GCA_009936505.3 Holothuria glaberrima
CCACCGGGATTTGATCCGGGGACCTCTAGTGTGCAAGGCAGTACACTCAACCACCAAGCCAACTCCACCCCTTATCAGAGTGCCAGATATAATATCAGCTTCTCCTGTAGTATAAATTGAATACAATATGCTTTTGATAACTGTAATTAAGTATACATGATCTTTCCCAATATTCAGTGTATCCAGTTTGGTCTTAGAATGAAGTGACAAACTATTGACCTAAAGAGTTTGTATGTAAAAGATGTTCAGATATTAGAACTTTAATACTCTCTCAACCCAGAGCAGTGATGGTGTGAGTCTAAACAATGGTCAGTTTTGATAAGAAATAAAAATGAGAATGTTGAAATGATAGTCAGGCATTGCAATGTACCATTATGCGCTGTCTATGTCATTGCTAATGGCATTGTACTACTCATGCACACAGATATTAGGCACACATGAAAAATACTTGTTGCCTGTAAAATACATGGTGTTTTTTACAGAATGTTAGGGTTGGTAGGTTTTACCTTGCAGAAGCATCCTTGTCTTTGGACCTCTAATATTCACTTTAAAATACAATCAAAACATTTTTTGGTTCTGAATGCCACCAAAAATGTGTGTCAGGATCAGGTTTATCTACAGTAGTAATATGACGTATGATCTTAATATGCATTATACTGTAGTTTTAGGATACAAAGTACATGTTCAGGTGCAACAGGTGATTTGCCCTCGCAGTAGCCAAAGTCACCGGCAGAAACATCCTGAAGATGGCAAAAATATGTAGCCCATGCACCCTCCTAAATAATTGACAACAAAAATAAACTAAAATAGCCTCTTTAGTTTGGACCTAAATACCTTCTTTTACTTTTGAAGGGGTGATTTTTGAAGGGGTGATTTTCCTCCAAATAATTGCTTCAAGACCATTTGAACAAAGCCCTATATAGAAATTTAAAGTTGTATTCTGCTTTGGATAATGCAACAACCCCCTTAAGTGATTACAGTGTATGTGTATGGTATGCAGATTCCAAATCATAAATGTTGAGTCACTAAATAGACTTTAATTGGTTCAATTCAAGTTTTTCCTAAGGAATTGGATTCAAAGGTTTTGTACAGTAGGAAAACTAAGATTCATAATTTTAAATTTTAGCATTGTGTTGTAGAGCTGGGTAAGGTATATAGGGAGGTTGGTCAGAATTAAAACTAAGGCCATCATGTTGGGCAACAAATAGGCCACCTTGAGAAAACATCACCTCTGTAAAAATACAATGCTAAAAACATCAGAATACATGAAGATAAGTACATTTATAAAAGACCCCAAAAAAAGATTTTTTCGCCATAATATTCGGCAACTTACGCAGCGAACACAGCCGGCCGTATAATCTGACAATATAACATTGACCTCATGTTATTTACACTCCTACAAGTTCATATCATCACATATAGTTACTACGTTAGGCAATAAAAATATTGTTTAAACTTTATGCCACAGAGCTATGTAGGCTAATATAGTAGTATAGATCTGTGGTTTATGCAAAAAGGCCAATCTATAAAAATTTACTCGTGGAATTTTGCTTTACTAGGGTCAAACAGATATGTGCAGTGTGTTTACCAGCATATTCTACCGTGTGACTGTCGCACAACTGGCAGAAGGAATTTTTAAAATTACCCACAAAAACTTTAATTCCATGATTTTTTCACATAGCCTATTATACTTAACTCACAAGGACAAAAAGTTTTGAGATTAGATTTAACTTGTGACTGCCATTTTCCCGACTGAGGCCTCGGCCCGACTATGTACTCTCGAAGAAGGAATATTGGTACATGAATGTCAGTTAATGGTTCCTTGGACCCTTATTGGCATCATTCATGGAGTGGCTCTGCCATATGTTGTCCCGGACTTGGTCCCCCTGTGTCGATCCACAGTGGTGCATATGGTAGAAGGGAATAGAGTGCCAGCTCTACCCTCAAGGGTGCCGTGATGTTGCTAATGAGGGTTTTGTGGCAAGTTGAGATGCAGTCATTTTCATTTTTGACTGATTTATAACATGGTAGAAAACGTGGCGCCACTGTTCTTGTTGGCAGTGTCGCATCTAAGTTTGGATCTGGCTAGAATGCTGGGCCTTTGTCTGAAATATTAAAATTGGCTAAACCTTGTTCATTCATTTTCAAAATCATTTTGACGTGGGTCATCCTATCCAAGCACGTCAAACTGAGAGAACCAGGCCTTTATGTAACAAAAGTCTTGCACACTTACCTGCTTACCATGCCGTAAAACAGCTGGTTCAGTCTGGCTGAAATTGAATCTACGCCAATCTTCAAATAGCTAATCTTTCCTCTAGACTTCGCATTCAACAGCTTGTCTGCTTTCACACTGTTACAACACATGTGTATTATTTTCGTAAACAACAGATCTTTTATACAATATAACTGTGGCCTAAACAATATTTTTATTGCCTAATGTAGTAACTGTATGTGATAGGGTATTTGTTTTTATTAATCCTACCACTGCAACTGTTTTTCCTGAAAGAAAAGGTAACTTGGCAGGAGTCTACCTCATTTGGGGCAGGATCCAATTTTCACAAAATGGTTGTCGACTGGTTGTCCTTCAGACTACCACCTCAAAGTCATTAAAATTACCCACTGCTTTCAAATTTTTCCTCGAGTTTGGAAATCTTCTTGCGCATTTGCAAATCCTTTACGTAACCAGTAATTTTATTTTTTTCAAATATTCGAAAAAAATGTCCATAAGTTAAAAAAAATGAAACAGTGCGCAGCCTTTGAAAATTACATCAGTTGGTGTAAAACTAAATTCATGAATATATTATAAAAATATAGGAGAATTGCCATTCCCTTTCGAAAACCCCTTCATATTTGAACAAATTTCAAAATTTGGAAAAAAATCGGGAACGTTTCAAATGTTGTCCTTCTAATGCTGTTGAAAATCTTGCAGCAGGTTCGGAAATATTCTTGCGGACTTGCAAATTCTTTCCGAAATGAACAATTTTTTTTCTCAAATGTTCAAAAATATGTTCGTAAGTTCCAAAAAAAGAAAAAAAGAATAAATAATGATAAGTTGCGTGACCTTTGAAAATTTCATCAGTTAGTGTAAAACTTCATTCATGGGTATTTTACGAAAATATAGGAGGACCGTCGTTCACTTTCGAAAACCCCTTCTTATTACAAACAAATTTCGAAAGTTTGGAAAAAAATCTGGAATGTTCCAAATGCTGTCCTTCCTTCCGTCGAAAATCTTGCGGCACGTTCGGAAATGTTCTTGCACATTTGCAAATTCTTTCCGAAGCGAAAATTGTTTTTCAAATGTTTGAAAAATGTCTGTTAGTTAAAAAAAAAATAAATAAATAAACAAATACATTATGATAAATTCTGTGACCTTTGAAAATTACATCAGTTAGTGTAAAGCCTCATTCGTGAGTATTTTATTAAAAATTTTGTAGGTCACACAATTTATCAGTATTCATTTATTTTTTTTTAACTTACGGACATTTTTTTGAACGTTTCAAAAAAAATTGTTCGTTTCTTAAAGAATTTGCAAATGCGCAAGAATATTTCCGAAAGCACGGAAAGATTCGCAGATTCTTTCCTTAAGAGACACTTTTTTCAAATGTACAATAAAATGTCCGTTAGTTCAAAAAAAAAATAATAATACATAAATAAATAATGAAAAATTGCGTGACGTTTTTAGCCTGTCATGACCTTTAGCCAATCAAATGTCCGTAAGTCTCCGCTTCAGAAAGAATTTGCAAATCTTTCCACACATTCGGAAATATTCTTGCGCATTTGCAAATTCTTTCCGAAACGAACAATTTTTCGATTTTCGATGGAAGGAAGAACAGCATTTGGAAGCTTTGCTACTGACAAGTTAGCATGTGCTACAACTGCATGGTCATGATGTGATACTTCCCCACAAAAACTTAGGCAATGCTTAGAGTGACCCCTTGATATCACATTTACTTCTACTACTGGTAGCAATGTCATCAAATTGTTTCCAGTGTTCGTGTTGTATGGCATCATGATAATCTTCAGAGGAATCCTTAGTTTACCTGCAATTGACTGTATGTGTTCATTTAGAAATGCCAGTGTTGCCTTTCACCGCAAAGCTGCAGGATGTCTTTTTATTTCTCAGGAAGATTTGTTATCTTGAAACGTGAGCTTTTGGCTTGTCTGAAGGCTTGCAGTCTAAATATATATATGTAAATATATATTGTAACGCTGGTGCGTCAGGTTTGTATTCCGAGGAGCTTTGCGGAGCCTTGCGGAGCTCCTAGGGATTATGCGGAGCCTTGTGGAGCTTTTAGGGATTATGTGGAGCCGGCGGATCCCTGTATGTAAGCATTCCAAAGCTACTTAGGATTATTCCATTGTGAAAGAATTGTGCCTCTGTGAATCATTGTCCACTGGGAGAGATTATCCTTAAGATAAGCCTCCCTTTGTAGGTGTTCTTTATTTGCATTTCCCAATTTGCATGTGTGATGTAACTTGATGTAACTTTACATAACTTTAAGTAACAAGCTATTTCCTGTACAAAAGAGTGCATGTATTTTGTAAAGGCCAGAACAATTTAGGTTGGGTTATGAATGGCTTGGCAGCTTGGGATTATTTAAGATTATTTTAAGTTTCATTGTAACTCTAAAGCTTAGCTTGTTATGAAAGGGAAAGTTATTTTAGGGACTATTGTCTGAGGGATCAGTTAAAAGGGGGAAACATGTGCAAGCCAGGGACTTGAGCACGCAGTACAGACTCGAGTAGGTCAGAGCAAGGTGTCTATCACCACGGTTGTTAGCAGGCCTATGCCCTTAAGCGACAACGTGCGTAAATGAGGCTTCTCTTAAGTTTGACCTGTGCTGCAAATATTGCATTTTTAAGGCTTTTTTTATTCGTTTATTGTGTATATCTTGTCGTTTATTCTGTCGAGAACCTTTTTATTGGAGGAATATGCATCAACAGAACCTTAGAAGTGACTTTTCTCGTCATTTTTTGTGTTGTTAATTGAAAGTTCATGTGGTCAATCAAAAAACAACACCTTCGGCCAAGAATCCCTCCCTGTCGGCCTTCTATGCTACCCAAAGTCAACCAACCCCGTTACAATATAACCCCATTAAAATATGTATATATATATAAACATACAGAAACTGACGAATAACACAGTTATAGACTGGTATGAACAGTATGGACTGTTACAAAACTTCATAATGCAGAGAAGCTCAATAAGAAAAACGAGAAGTTCTTGTAGATCTACCCAATTACCCTGAAGACTGCTGTTAAAAATATAAACACATATATATATATATATATATACTTTTGCTTTTACACAAGAAAATGATACAAATTTCCAAGGTAGTCTAACTTTATGTTTTTGGCCAATTACATGTAACCAGTCTGTATTATTCAGAGTGAATTTATTGAGTGCTATAAAAACTTCCTGAAAGAGCAAGTGTAGTACGCTGTAGTGATTATGTAGTTACCATGCTTGGTAATGGTTTGTCATCATTTTATGGAAAAAGTGAAGTATGCCATTGCTACTACATGTTCATTGGATTGTCACCACGGGTGTGTGTGGGGGAGGGGAAAAATGCCCCACAAACCAACCCCAGACAGTAAAAGTTTTTCTTAATTTATGTTTAGCCCCTCCTCCCAAACACTACTTATTTGTTCTAGCCCTCCTCAACACAGCTCTCAGACAAAGCTACACTAGCTTGAATGAACTAATAAAAGTGCAGTCACTAATTGCTTTTTGAAATATGATGAGTATCTAAATATGTTTGGGTTGATATTGTGGGCAGGGGTCTTTGATATTATTGCATACGAAGCTCGTGATAGATGAGCCAAGTTCAGATTTAACATGAGGTGTTTCTGCCGATGGAGGCTGTGTTCGCACCTTTTGCTTGTCTCCACACTTCTGCTAAATCAAGTGTAAACTAACTGTCAGGTAATCCTGTTTGGTCAGTTAGCTGTTCACTTGACCATTAAATTGTCTTGCAGCAGATGTTTGTCTATTCATTGTATTCTACAGAGTAGCCTGTTTACACCTGAGAGAGCTTGTTTACACAAGTTGGGAGTGAGGGAATCTTATCTCCCCTTGTGGTTTTTTAGCAGTGAACAGCTCTGAAAAAGTCCGCCGAGCGGCGGATATTGAAGTGGATTTTAGTATCGGCAAGAACACGGCATGAGTACAACCTCGTTCAGATATCATGGAGATACACCTAGATTAATCTTTGTGTGAAGGGGGGGGGGGCTGATTCCTTGAGTTTGCATGAAGCTTGGTGTCAGCTAACTTTATTCCTTCCTCCAGTCAAAAGAAGAAAAAAAAACAAAAAAAAAAACAGGGAAACCCCCACAAGAAGATTTCATGTGATGTCATGCAAGTAGGATTACCTGGCGATGAATGGCAAAACACCCTAAGCGTATTTACAGCAGATAGGCACGGGGTAACCATAAATATTATTGTGACACAATTGGTGCCCGTCCTTCAAAACCCAAGGGACGCTGGACCATGTGACATCGGTGAAAGCTATATATATACTACACCTCTTTGCTACAGTAGCCTGCACGTCATGCAAATAGTGTAAGGCCATATTCTGTTGAGTAAACTGCTGTATATGACCTGTCTGTTATGTACTTGACTACACTACATCACATTTTACTAATCTGCAAAATATACCATTGATCAATGGGAGTGTAGCTATTGGTTAAACAGGTTTCAATAAATGTGCTGTCACTAGTGTTGGAACAATTATCAGTGTTCACCATCAGTATTGGCCAAAATTTACCTCTAATGTCAATATTATCTAACCGATATTTATGGTCCCATTTGTCATGCAATTGGAGTATTTTTTCTTGCAAGATCCAATATTTTACCTCATCAAGATGAAATGACACTTTATTGTAGTGCCCTGTAGTCTATATGATTAGTTGCAGAATGGCTAGTAAGCAGAGTGGTTTGTGATGATAAGTTATGGTCAATACCCTATAAGCGTATGTTGGTCTTAGGACCACAGAAATCAAAGTGCATCTTAAATCTAGAATCTAGATTGAAGATGATTCTCAGTGATTAAAGATGGTTCTCAGTGATTCCCAAAGGTGGCCCTTAGAGCCACATGCCCCCCCCCTTGGCCCTGTTGGTGTGGCCCCAGAATTGATTTTAGGTTTTGAGAAAAGTCATAGTGGATATGAACAAAACGTAACATAGTAGGAAGTCAAATTATGTATTATAAAGTCACTACTTCACACCTTCCAAGTTTGCTATTCTGATGGAGTGGTAGGTTGCTTATGTAACAGACTGTGTTTTATACTTATAGTTCAGTTATATCTAGCCAAGACTAATTTCGTGTGCCTTGTTGTTGACAATCATGTTACGTACACGGTGGCATGTATTCATGTGGTGATGCATTGAGGAGTGCTTGTAGGCCTTTTTTAGTGACAAAGCTTGCAGCAAAGATATATAATGAAAATTTAATTGTGTTTGACTGTTCAATTGAGAAACATATCTTGTGGGAAGTTGGTTGATGACTGAAATAAATATTTCTGCAATTTATATTTCGGTTCTAACAATGTCTTTGTGATGTTTTATATAGTATGACCTGGCACTTTCCATAGTTCTGCGAGATTAAATATAATCATTCAGACATCTTTTTTTACTTTGGCGGCCCTCAAACTCAGCAGCACCTCTCAATGCAGAATAATTGTTCAAGAGCTTCCTCACGTACAGGCCACTAACAAAGGATAAATGTAGAACTTTAGTGAGTTTCGCCGTTTCAGAGTGCGGTTTCGTTGGCAAACTGCTTAGTTTGGAATGCCAGATGTTTCTCCTATATCGAAAAACGACATCAAAAAGACCATGCTGGTGACAAATGTATGCTTAACCCACATTTGTAGACAGGTGGTGTCAGATGAGGGAGGTGCCGGGGACCATGAACCCTATTGTTGGGGAAATGCAATTTTCTTCGGGGAGCCTTGATTAGTACCATAAAGCACATAGTCCCCTGACGACGACCACTCACAGCAACAAATGTCATGATTTGGCCCTGAGTAGAGTATTGCCCACTAAAGACTACCATTTTCATATTTTCTTCAACAGTAACCCCAAAGTTTTCGTGTTTGCCATCCTTTGCAAACTTGGTCACTCCGTCTGGAAGCTTGTCCGCCCTCTGGCACCACCCCTGAATGAAGAGGCAAATTTGTGGTGAAGAGTGCAATTTCCTGCAAGCTAAAGCCCCTGGAAGGCAAAATTTTCTGCCTCAGCCCCAATCATGGTGGAGCTGTGGTTGGGTTACTCTTGTTGGAAATTTCAAAAAGTACAAAATGCCCTCTAATTGACAGCTTGAGGAACTTCTTCATATGAAACCTTCGTACTACTACCTCTGTTTGCCATAGATATAGCTGGTTTCGGGACTTCTTAAGTATAGATTTCGCTCTTTCCACTTGTTGTCCTCTTTTAAAGCCTGAGATCCCCTCTGTAGCCCTCGACCTCTTTCTAGCCTCTCCATTAGGCCCTCACCCTCAAAAAGTTTGAAAACCACTGATTTAGATAATTCCATTAGTAGCTACAGCATACATTATATCTACAACAGGCCTGTTTCATCTACAATCTTGGACAAAACTGTTGGGACACTTTGTCATAATATTCTTGAATCTCAGTTCCCAGGTTTGCATGGAACCCCACTCCCCCTCCCAATGTTGCACAGAAAGAGTGACTGTATGCCATGGACAGGATAACTGTGGTTAAGATTGTGAAGGGGAGCAGGGTGTCCCAACGAGTTTAATCCAAGATTGTCTGAGCTCCAAGTGAGCCATTTACGAAAACAAATTCAATAGGAAAATGATTAATTTTTCCAGCAGACCTATTCGGAAAAGTCTTCGGTGGCTTCAGGTCTGAGGATTTTAGCCTAATGGAAGTAGAGTTTCAAGTTGTTTTAATGTGTTGTTTTGTTTTTTATTATACTGATTTATTGTTGGTTGGGGCGATTATAATAAATAGACTGTTTCAGGTATTCCCAAGGAATTACAGGCAGAAATGTGGTAGATCCTTAGTAAGGGCTTGTTTTAGACATATTTTGAAGCAAATTCGACATCTTTGACTGCATTTTTCACATTTCATGAAGCTGATAATTTATCAGTCACCTTCTTTTTACCGAATTAATTTCTTTACGTTTTGCTTTCAAATTTGCTCTGAAAACAAATGGTAGACCGTTTGGTTAACTTAGCCTTCACTGCCGGTCTCGTCAAGTTAACATGTATGGCATATTTTGTGTATAGTTCCAGCTACTCAAATGAAAGTTACTGTGTTAAGGTAAAATGAATATGCATTCCAGTACTTGCTAACTTATTTCCGTTAAATTAATATGTAGTAATAGGCAGGATAAAACACATACTTTTGTTGAATGTTCTTTTTATTTGGTATTTGTTCAGACAGTGTGAGCCCAAAATATGTCAGTGTTGAAAATAGCTTTTTGAACGGGAGGGCGCTTTAAATTTCTTTATCTGCCTCCTTATTGCTTTCAACCAGGGTGTCCCAACAAATTTTGTCCAAGATTGTAGGATGGGATGAGGGTCATTTGCAGGTTGTGACGTTAAAAATTCAAGGTCTGTTGTTGGGAAGCATTTTGTGCTCAGATGTTGCAAATTTATGTTGTTGCTCTTATGGCTATACAAATCAGACAGAAAATTGTATTTTGCTTACTGAAGTCAATTCATGTAAAAATGTAACTTCATCCAGCTGGAAGAAAACTTGCTATTGTCATCCACTTTGGAAGAATATGAGATTAAAAGGACAGTTCCACAGTCAATTGTAGAACCCAACTTTTTATATTGTATGGATATAATTTGGCCTAGAACAGTTGTACTTGTATTTCTTGATCAAAGGGTTGTGAGTTTCAGCTTTCAGTCCAGCTGAAAATGGGTCTCTTGTTTATGTAAAGGTTAATTTATTGTTCAATTCAGAGGTTAAAAACTATTAGCCTGTTCCCACGAGCTCTGGCTTACCCCACTCTTGCTCTACCCTTGCTCCACCTATCGATCTAACCCTGACTTTTGCCTTGTGAACGTGGCAAGCCCTAGCTTAATTATTGCCCCACATTCGAATCTGGGTTAGGGCAGCCAAGCCTGGGCTTATTCTGACAAGAGTAAATAAATAACAATCTCTGGAGAGTTGATGAATGGAGTGGCCTTACAAGTTGTTGTTTTGGAGTAGGTATTTAGTGTGACTTCCAATGGAGAAGTCTTGAAGCAATGGGTTTTGTGTTTATGCTGCTGAGGTTGACCCATCATCAATTTGGAAGTTGAAATTCCACATTGCCAGGGTAAAAGTCAACTCATATGAATGCGGGTCAAATTTGGGGAGCTTATCTGTGGTTTTGACATTAACCCAATTTTGTCTTGCCCAGGACATAGGTGAGTTCGTGGGAACAGGGTACATGACTCAGTGCCACCATTATCAATCAACCCTTCCCCCAGAACTTACTTCACTACTTTTCTCCCATATTCTGTCAGTTAGTTTAAGGCTGACTGAATTTAAAACCACTTCAAAAATATCACCTTATAATTGCAGTTGTTCAAGTCTTCTGTACTTATTTTCCAATTCTTACATGTTTATGCTTAAACTGTCATTTTTGACATGTTTATGTGTGTGCAGTTATATAAGGAGTATCTCCTATGGAGTGTTCATACCTGGTTTCTCCAACTGTGATTCCAGTGCTATTTTAATTTTTCAATTGAAATCTCTATATTAAATATTCAGAAGTTAATTTAATTAAAATGGACAAGGTTGACCCTTTTTAAATAAATACCACTCTGAACATGAGATCTTCCATTCCACAGGATGGGACGCTCTGCTTGTAAGTCACTTACTCTATTTGTTCTCAGATTCCAGCTCAAGAAACATGGAATTGTAAGTCTCTAACAGTTGTACTTCTCAGACTTCTGATGGAGACAGGGTGCTTGAAAAATTGTTTCACACCGACTCAACATTTTCCAATCTCACTGATCTGATATCTTTTTCCAGCTATAACTTTCGGATCAGAATATTTCATTCTCAGGGGTCACTTTTGAGCGACATAGTAACTGTTAAAGCAGCTGCCCCTGAAGGTTGGCTTTGTTGCATTGTTTATATTTATAAATATTTAAACAGTGAGAACTTCGGTGACAAAGTTCTACAATACATACATATTCAAACATATCAAGTCTTTCCCTCTGTTGTACCAAAGAGTCCATTGCTCCAGGCCTATGAGAGAAAAAGAAAATCATTTTGTCAAAGCTGATTGCAAAAACCTTCACGTGATGTCAAAGTGTGCTAAAAAGGAAGTTTGTTTTACTCACATGCCTTTTGAAAGACATTTCAAATAGGGGATGTCATTTTTGCCCTGCAAGTTTTCCCTGTTTGGCAAACAGTCATATGTAACCTTTCATGGTTCATGGTTAATTCAAAAGCTCATTTGGTAAAGTTTGTACTGTACAAAAAAAAACATACTTTCAAGATGCAACTGGAGGATTTTTAATAAAACGTATAAAGTATGTCCAATTGTATATACTGAGGTGTTTATTAATAAAAATAGTTAAGTTTTTATTGGGAAAGGGAAACGAATAAATAATTTGAAAAAGTGAAACAAAGTTTTTATTGTAGTTTGCTTCATTTTTTCAAATTATTTAGTCATTGTTTCCCTTTGTGTTTACACATATTTTACATGTGCTTGATTTCTAGGCAAATCTGTTATGTTTGGGCCATTCCCTGCTAGTTGACATGTAATACCTAGAAGGTCATTTGTATTAACATCTCTTATGTTAATGTCTTTTTCATTTTAGAAAGTTCAAGAGGCCTCCAGTGGTCCAATACTCTTGGATGGTATGTGTGCTCAAGTTTTTGCCTCCTCTTTGATTCCATTGTTGAAGGCAGGCAAGGAATCTTTGCAATGGTGATGTTGTGTGTGTGTGTGTAAGTGTGTGTGATGCCTGCTTGCAAACACGATATCTCAAGAAGGGTAACTCAGAGGGATCCCGTTCTTGGCATGAAGATTGCCCTTATTGAGTAGATGATCCCTATTGTTTTTGGTGGAGGTCAAAGGTCATTTGGGGTCACCAGAGGTCAAATGGTAAATACCTTGGAAATTGCTTGTAAACACTATCTCTAGAAGGATAAATATGAGGGATCTCATACTTAGCATGTTGATTGCCCATTTTGAGTAGATGATCCCTATTGTTTTTTGCAGAGGTCAAAGGTCATTTTGGGTCACCAGAGGTAAAAAGGTAAAAATCTGGTAAATACTATATCTCAAGAAGGGTACCTGTGAGGGATCTCATACTTGGCATGTAGATTGCCCATATTGAGTAGATAATCCCTTTAGTTTTAAGTGGAGGTCAACGGTCATTTAGGGTCACTAGTGGTCACAAGGTCAAAACCTTGTTAATAAGATATCTCCAGTAGGGCAACTGTGAGGATTCTCATACTTAGCATGGGATTGCCTATATTGAGAAGATGATCCCTATGGTTTTTGGTTTCGATGATAAGAGAAACCTATGCATTCATGATGGCATGTGTGTGTATGTATGTGTGTATGGACCCAACATTTCCTACAAGGTGAGGACATTTTCTATTCAAGATGAGATCCTCGGGTGTAAGAACAATAGATTTCAGGGGTTCTATTAAGGAATATACAGTCTATTGTTTAGATTAGGGTTAAGGAAGCAAACACAAAGGAAAGAACAATGAGGTCCTCTCCTTGATGGGAAAAAAAAACCTGTGTGTGTGTGTATGTGAGTTTGTTCTGGTATCAGACTGAGGACCTGAACAATAGATTTGAGGTCCTCTGAAGAAAATACAATAGATTTCTCATGTCCTCTGAAGTTTAACAATAGACAGTCTATTGTTAATGTTAGGGTTAAGGAAGAAAACACAAAGGAGATAACAATGAGGTCCTCAGATTGTATGTAAAATCGGCTTGTGTGTGTGTGTGTGTCTGTGTCTGTGACACTGCTCGTTAACCCGATATCTCTAGAAGGGAAACTCTGACAGTTTTCAAACTTGGTACATAGATGCTCCATATTGAAAGGAAAAAGCCCATTGTTTTTGGTGCGGGTCAAAGGTCGTCTGGGGTCACCAGGGGTCAAACTCTGAAAACCTTGTTAACACGATATCTCAAGGTAGGAAGCTTGGATTAATTTCATACGTACTATGTGGATGCGTTATGATAAGAGGAAGAACCCTATTATTTTCGGTGGGGGTCAAAGGTCATCTGGGGTCACGGGGGTCAAACTCTGAAAACAATGTTAACATGATATCTAAAGTTAGGAAGCTTGGTTTGATTTCATACTTAGTATGTTGATACATTTTGGTAAGAAAGAGAACCCTCTTTGGTTTTGGTGGAGGTCAAAGGTCATTTAGGGTCACGGGGGTCAAACTCTGAGCAACTTGTTAACATATCTTGATGTAAGAAGCTTGGTTTTATTTTTCAGTATTCAGATGTGTTATAGTGAGACTAAGCACC